>JACRUU010000025.1:6726650-6746650 GCA_030449085.1 Kryptopterus vitreolus | reverse complement strand
AAAGGCAGAGTCTTTTTCCCAACAATCTAATTCATCCTTGCCATCGTACAGACGCCTGTGTGCACAAAAAAAACAACAACAACAAAAAACAACCCCTGGATCATATTTGTAGAGACGAGCTCAGGCCGGCACTTACGGCTCCTACAGGTGAATTACTGAGCGAGCCATCCAGCCATTTGATGCAGATCGAGAGACCGGTGCGGACTGAGAGGAAATAGGTTTGAGGATTTCAATCTTCTCTGACGCGAAACCATGATTCAGTCCTGGCAGCTGCCGCAGCAACCCGGTCGAAACAAGCCCGAAGCCCAGCGACGTTTGGCCTGTACATCATTCAATTAACGCGATTTGTTTTCTGGCCAGGGACAGCGCTTAAGTAATGTATCTGGCCTGGTGCAAGTGTTTGTTACAGAAAGGTCATACGCTATTGGCAGAACGAGCAGGACGAGGAACGGGACATATCAGGGCAATTACGTATAAGTCCTTTGGTGCAAACAAGAGCCGTTGCGATCAATATGTATATCAAGTAGACAGGCTGCAAAAGTGGTGGGAATACAAAACACCACACACACACACACACACACACACACACTTTAACGCATGTTTAGACACCGCCCTCGCTATTGGCGAATGAACCATTTGAATACAGGTTGAGTTCCTCCAAATGTTTCCATATTCAAAGCCATTACATAGGAAATCTGCATCTATTTATATTTAAGGTCATGTTTTAATTTCTGCGGGGGGGGGGAATAAATGAATAAATGGCCTTCATTTATACTTGAGTACTTTAGATGTTCTAATTGATTATGAAAAAAGTCAATCAATCGTAAAAGGTTATTTTTATGTCTAAACGCATTTAAAATATTCAACGTGGCGAAGAAACATATGTACAGGAAGTAACGTCGCTATGACGTCATGGACTGCATTACCATATTAGTGACAATTCACTGGGGAACGTTCACTCATACATGGTAATAATGTAGCATATAGGTATCTGAGCTGTACGCTGTGTGTGTGTGTTTGTGTGTGTGTGTGAGTGATCGAGTTAAGGCCACTGCAGGACTGCTGATTAGAACAGGGTCCAGGAGCGATCTCATTTGCCTGACTCCGGCTCTTCTGCGTCTGCATGCATGATTGTCCCGCACGGCGGAGGAAAAAGCGTAGGACCCGGAGCAGCTCGAGCCGGAGGAAGCCGCGTCTCCGGCAGGGCTCTGACGCTCCCGCTAATGAGGTTGTGAAGTGCAGCGCTAATGGCCTTCGCTACACGACAGGAGGAGATGAGAACTGAACCCGGCTATTATCGCAGTGACTTTATGTGTTTACTACACTGGAGATAGAGAACGGCGGAAAAAAAAAAAGAATGAGAAAGAATGAGAGCAGAATAAGGAAGTGTGAGAGAGATAAGAAAGGAAAAAGACAAATAAGCCAGAGAGAAAGAGAGAGAGGGTTGAAAAAAAGGAGAGGGAAAAAATGGAGGGTAAGTAGCGAAGGTGTGCATGTTTGATTTGATTCGAGGGAAGACTCACATTTCGACGATGCCCTCGGGCAGATTGGCTGGGATTTCGGTAAGGCCTTTTCTCCGACAGTCCACGATGTTGTTGTTGCAGGTGCAGCTGGCAGGACAGACGGACGCTTGGGGAGCGCAAGACCTAGGCTCTGACTGAGTCGGGCCTGCAAAGCAAAAACCAGCAGGAGAAGAGGGTTTGAAAGGCTGAACTTCGAGAGGAGGGAATATGTTAAATACCAAAATGGAATAGGTAATTAAGTTCTACCGTTGCTTCATTGTCTTTTCGTTAAGGCTTAATTACCTCTGCTTAGGGGCTGAAGTGTATTCCTCAGATGATTAATGAGAAAAGGTGGGCGGGCAGAGGGTCTTAATTAACAAAAGCCTGGACGGGAATATTTTCCCCAATTAAACGGCATGCTCTAATAGAACACTGTAAGAAAACAAAGCTATATCTGCTTGCATTATGCAGGCTAACGGCGGCGCATTACGCCTAACGTACGTTGCGTGATGGTGCAACGGAAGCGGCGTTTTTCCCGAGAGCGGAGAGATCGTTGGCTAAACGAACGGCGTTCAATTTGTGGCAAATGGATGGGAGTGTGTCTCGCACCTGTACAAACGAATTCCCGTTTCTGCACATCGGGGACGTTGAGGCCTCTCATGTGGGTGGGGGACATGCACTGAGTGAAGGGGGCCAGGCCTCGTCTCTGCCGCAGCCAATCGGAGAGCCACGACAGGTGGCAGTCACAGTGCAGGTTGTTGGAGTGCAGACGGCTAGAAGAGAGGGAGAGAGAGAGAGAGAGAGAGAGAGAGAGAGACGTGGAATTGACTCGCTTTTCTTCGTAGCGCTGTGATTTCATTCAGATTGAAGGTTAAGAAGGTCTAGCGAAGCAAAATAAATAGAAAGAAGAGATGCACGGACGAGAGAGAGAGAGAGAAACATATAAATGAAATAAAGACAAGGACAAATATCATTGAGAAATGCCTCAGTGGAGATTCTTATTTTGCCGGGCCGTCTGCCTGGTAAACGAGTGCTCGCTGAGCAGTAGGTAACGGGCGGAATAGAGTTCACACGGCGCTATCGAGGGCTGCGTTTTAATCAGATCATCATTCTATTCGCAAGGAAAGCGGCCAAAGAAAATATGACATCGCACCATCAAACCTAATTCGAAATGGGATGTGAGTTGAAAATCGCAATATATATATATCTATAAATAATCATTCACGGCGTTCTGCTGGACTGGCGTGCGCCGCCAATTTCCTTTCCTATTCTACATATCGATGGTCCATTTGCAGCGCCCGTGTGATCCGACAAACCTTTTGTGATCCGTTGCCAAGGATGCAACGGCTCCCTTTTTTTGTCAAGGGCTTCACCAATATGGCGGCGTCCCGACGCAACCGGCTATCTTAATATCTACCTCTACGGCCCATTAAACGCCACAGAGGGGGATCCGGAGCCTGCAGGAAGTCGCCGTGTCAGCGGAATCAAAAGAGCATGGCTGTACCCATGACAAAAAGCCTGCAAATTGAATAATAAGGTCTTCGGAGGGGGGTCGCAAATTTGCCCGGCGAGGATCACCGTAGGGACATTCGAAATCTATCTTTACAGCTTCTTGCTGTCGCAGATTAATTACGGATGAAAGGGATTACGGGGATGGAAGGTCCACGGCGGATCCTGAACCCCAGGCGGCGGAGGTGTGTATGGGCCGTGTCCTGTGAATGAGCACAAAGGCGCACCTAGCCTATTGACCGGCCGCCCCAGAAAATGACTACCTCGTCTAGCCACGGGAGTCTTCTCGCTCTTTTTATTTGGCGCGTTATTGAATGGCTCGCACCATGGGGCGATATCATTGGATCTAATTGAATGGCTGCTGCACTAAGAGAGACACTAGGGGAACCAGGGGAGGGGTGAGGACAAAATGGGTGGGACAGGGGAGGTGGGGTTGAGGTAAGCCAAACTATTTCATCAGGGACCCCGGGACCATCCCTCCAATCCTAACTAACTGGATTACAGGCTTCTCTAAACATTTGATTTAATAAGGCTTTTTTTATTTTTTACGAGCAAACAAATTCAATACTGAGATTGTAGGGATATTAAAGAATGAAAATTCGATATGAGCGTACTGGGTAGCAGAGACGGTCTCACTGCTGATAATTCAATACAGCCGAGGGAGCAGAGCGTCAGCAAATTCGATCCCCCACGCGAGGGGGCGAGTCTGTCAGGCTTCTTGACGGATGGGAGTGTGGCCAGACTGACTCGATGAATGCAGAGGAGGCTGTTTGAGGCAAGGCTGTGTGGTGGCGTTGGAGACATAGACCCGTGCATAAACGCTCCGAGAGTTCCAAAGGGCTGCGGCAAAGGATCCAGTCGCCTACACTCCGGGAGGAATGGGCGAAAGGGGGGGTTTTGGGGGATGGGGGGGGGGGGATGGGGCGCTGGGGGGTTCATACCCCTCAAAAACATCCAGCACAACTAACGTCTATTGCTGACACTCATTTCTGTCTCTCCTGAACCTTTATTCTCCACCGCAATCAAATAATATGAAAAAAAAATAATACGCCTCTCTGATCCCTTTCGAATACACAGACGTGGACACCGATGTGAGCCAGACCAGGGCGGTTTGGTCGGCGTGGAATTATCCGCATCGATTGCGGGTTCAAATCTGACGGCACAAAAGCGTCGCAGCGACACGGGTTTGTGCCGGAGCCATCGCGCGACGAGGCCCCGAGTCGGGCTAAAGGGGTTCCCCACTGCGAGCCAAACCTCAGAGCTCGGATGGAAGTCTCGGGGGTATCAATTTAAGTTTGTTTAAATATGTGTTCGTGTGGGTTTTTATAGGTACACCACAATGATCTTTATTACGTCTGTGACGTGTTGTAGGAAGACGCTGGTGGCAGAAATCCTACACGGTAATCTCTAAGCAAGTGATGCTCCGTCGCTCGGAGATGTGGTTTATTCTCTGCCTTCAGGGATTCAACGACTAGGCCTGGTACAGAGTCTCGAAAGGCTCCTTATGGAAGAATCTTTAACCGACCCCTTAAACAAAAATTGGCTTGAGCAGTAAATTGGTTTAATCAACTTTATCGTCATTAGTACTATTTCCATCATCCTCAGGAGCAGAATTATTATTATTATTATTATTATTATTATTACTCTACCATCTTTGTCCTTGGTAAAAATGGGAAAGAAGTCCTATATGATCCCTTGACCGATTTAGTCGGTTTGAACTACATTTGTGGCATTTGGCAGACGCCTTATCCGGAGCGACTTACAACTGAGCAATTGAGAGTTAAGGGCCTTGGTCAAGGGCCCACTAGTAGTAGCTTGGTGGTTGTTGGGTTTGAACCTGTGATCTTCTGGTCCAGAGGCCAACACCTTAACCACTAAGCCACCACCTCCCAATACTATTAGCCAACACTGCATGCAGTCGCCTAAAAATCACCGTTATAACACCCTCCCTTTCCAAACCTGAGATTTTACTTTTTCTTTTTTTATTCCCTTCTGGAGGAAATTCGTTGAAACACGATTGTTTATGAAACGAAGGTAAGGAAGGAAAAATCACCATAACACACCATGCAATGCAAATACTCACAGAGTCCGCAGCTTGGGCATGTGGTTGAAGCTGGAGAGCGGAATGAGGGTGATGTTGTTGTTGTTGAGAGTGCTAGAAAGCAAAAGAGAGATCAGAGATCAGATGTTTGTATTGATCCAGTGTTTTTTTTTTTTTGTTTTTTTGTTTTTTGAAAACATCGCGACAGATTTGCGTTACGTCTATATAAGGATAACTCGATGTGACTAAAAAATGCAGACATGATGAAGGAAAAAAAATGGAACTAATTTGGAGTAATCCTTCGCTCCAGTGGCGTGTGATGCGAACGCTAGTCGTTCCCGGCACTGCGCGAGTAACGCATGATAGGTGTGTGTCCAAGGCGGCGTGTAATCGGCTTTGAAATGAGATCATCAGCGGCGTGTGCAGCTGTAAACATGGCCGCGAGGCTTTCTGTGCTTCCTGACAGAGCAGCAGCCCTCCTTATTAGCGTTACTTAGCGGCCTTAATCTTGTACTCGAGCCATCCCACAGTCACCGAGCCCAAACCTCACCCTGCTCAGAGAGACACACACGGGGGCGAGTGGGAAGGGGGGGGTTTCTGGGTCTTCTCAGCTGTTCCTTCTGAAAATGCTGAATGCTGCAGCTTCTCCTCAAGTCAGGGTTTGGGGGGGGGGGGGGGGGGATGATGGTAGGGGTTTTACAGTCCGGGTCTGTTAAGGGGAGCACTGTGGCACCGAGCTGTGCTGAGGTGACGCCAGCGATGCGTGCTAGTGGAGCCACTAAGCTTGGCGCTTTTCTTTTTTTCTTTCTTTCTTTTTTTTTTTCTTCACTCGCAAGCAGCTAATTCGAACTAAACCTCTCCTTTAAAACGAGAGCAGAAGATGGATATGACCACAGGATAATATGTTTCGGAGTCTCTGACAATCGACAGTGGAAAATCCCCATCCCCAATAACTTTAAGAACGAAGAAGAAGAAGAAGGAGGAGGAGGAGGCAGGAAAAAAAGAAAAAAGAAACAGAGAACGCAAATCCCTCCAAAACAAAACATTCCTGTGGAATTTTAATGTCAATCTTGACATTTATTTTGGCATGGCTTAGTAGGGGAACACTTTATTAAGACAGAGGAAAAAGACAGGGGGGGGAAGCTTCTAAATGGCATGGAAAATGATTGTTAGTCCACCAACAAAAAGAAAAGAAAAGAAAAAAAATGGAGGGAGGAGGAATCACCCTTTTGGTGTGAAATTGACCAAATCCTCTCTCCTCCCAATGCAATCTCCCTTCTCAAGGCCTTTAAAGTGTGTAGCCAGTGCTCGGTGTAGAGAGGGATGAGAGTAGATGATGATCTGGCCTAGCCCCAGACAGAAACACCCTCCTCAAAAACCGACCCCAACAAAAATAGCACAGGAAGGACCAGCGTTTGTAATTTAAGGTGGGAAAAAGGGGGTCCGGAGCATCTATATTTCACCTGGCCGTATTCCGACTATAATAAGCCGTCATAAGAAAATCTATACGGATTCTGTATGGATTTCTGGGCTCGGAGCCAAAGTTAGAGAAGATTAACTCTTGACTGCACATATGAGGTATAATGAGAGTGATAACCCCTCGAGTCTAAGCAGGTATTACATATCTGTTAGCAGGCACAGCAGCTTTAAGCAGTGCCAAGATTGTGTGTGTGTGTGTGTGTGTGTGTTTGTATATATATATATCTATCTATCTATCTATCTATCTATCTATCTATCTATCTATCTATATATCTATATATATATATATATATATATATATATATATATATATAATCTTTATTCTATGTAATTTATATGACTGACAGACTAATTTCTGTGTTCCTTCCTGGATCGTGAATCTTTAGTATTTATTTATTTATCTATTTATTTCTTTTTTGTCGTGTAAACCCAATTTTGCCCGGGAACAATCAATGAGTCCAGGATTTCTCCTGAGAATGTGCATTTGAGCCTAAATGGAAATCCAATCAATAATGGCTCCCGACTAATAACATGCACCGAAGCTTAACAATGCAACTTTATGATTTGATTTAAAGCGCTATTGACATGCCAGTCAATGGGATTGAGTAGCTATTAGCCTTCTCGATCCCAGAGGCTTCCGACGACACCGGGACTTTCTCGATTGGACACCTTTCTCTTTTTTTTTTTCTTTTTTTTTTTCTCCTCGGTTCCTTTGCCCCCCCCCCCCCCCCCCCATCCCTATTCTCAGCAATGTCAAGAAAGCTTTCCCACAGTCCCAGAAAGGCCGCTGCTGAGGTCTCAAGTGCTCTCAGTGTTTCTTTAGGCCCTCATTAGAGGAGCTTGGAGAGGACCCTGGGTACGGCCCTCTTGAAGGCAAGTGAAATAAGAGAGCGCTGTTGTGTGAAGGATGGCAGGTTAAATAGGGGCTTGTTGAAGACAGAGAACAGAGAAAGGAAGAGAGAGAGGGAGAGAGAGAGAGAGACAGAGACAAAAAGCTCTAGAGGCCGTGACAGTGAAAACCTCACACAGCTGAGAAAATCCGAGGCTCGTCCCTCGCTCAAACTTTCATATCCGTTCATCTGGACCATGACTAAATTTGGCTACCTGTTCATTTGGTTTCAGCTGAAGACTCATCTCAGAAGCAGTGCACTCTTCCTTTACAATACCTCATCAGTAATTAGCAAAATCTTCACCTTCCATATTAAAGATATGAGAGATATGAGACATGGATGCTGGCTGGGTTTGACCCCATGTTCAAAGCGTGAGTAACAAAGCAACTGGCGACGAGCATTCATGTTCTATTTGCTGTGTGACAGTCAAGGTTTTTTTTTAATTCCTCATAAAATAATCTGGTAAGATTATCTTATATTTTTTGCTTGATGTGCAACTAATTATTACTATTATTATTATTATTATTATTATTATTATTATTTTTATTTCACATACTTTATTGATCCTGTGAGGGAAATTCTATTCTTATCCCAGCTTGTTTTTGGAGGCTGGGGTCAGAGCACAGGGCTAACCATGATACAATGATACAGCATCCCTGGAGCACAGAGGGTTAAGGGCCTTGCTAAAGGACCCAAGGATGGCAGCTTGGCGATACCGGGGCTCGAACCCGCCGATCTTCCGCTCAGCACTTTAAACCCATAATCTACACCAATATCTCATCTTATAGCGACATTAAGTTGAAATAATGGCTGTAAAAAAGGCGTAATATAGATGATTGTCATCTCTCGTTAGTTCACATATCTGGCATACTGTAGTTAACCTTGCTTCAAAGCCAAGAATCTAAATACACTAAGAAATGTGTTTACCTGTTAGTTAACTATAAGAGATATATATATATATAGCGACTGCCTATTGTCAACTAAAGCACAAAAATAAACCCTTTGGAATGTGAGCAAAATGTGACCATGACCAACCAAATACCTGAAAAATGTGTTTTGTGCATCTCGGCTTCATATCAGTTACAGACGTCTGACTGAATCGATGCTGGAATGAAAATGCTCATATTTCGGGGGGGGGAGGTGTTTATGACCCGACTGAAAATCCTCTGCATGTGGTTTGTGTTTAAGGGTTTAATCATTAGAGAGAGAGAGAGAAAAAAAACAAGACTTTTGGAATTTCCCAAAACAAAAAGAAAAAATCCGCCCTGTTGCCTCATGTTATGAATGGAATAGCGTTTATTTATATATTTATACACACTACAGCACAGTGAAACAGCTTCTATGCATATCCAACATTGTTTTAGAAGCAGGGGTCAGAGTGCGGGGTCAGCCTTGATATGACGCCCCTGGAGCACAGACATTTAAGGGCCTTGAAGGACCCACATGTGGCAGCTTGGCGATTCCGGGGCTCGAACTCCCCCGACTGTCTGATTAGTGGCCCTGCACCTTAAACCACTGAGCCTCGCCCCCACGCCCTTTACGTTCAATTTCCGACGAGGGACAGGAAGCGATCCTACAGTTCAGACAGATTCCTCTCTAGTCCTTGATGAGGCCTTTACTTTCCTAAATAAGGACAGATTAAATCGCAACTCTTCCCTCTTTCCACCCCCCCCTCCACTCCTCCCGCTCTCACCAGGTGTCCAGGAGCAATTGATTAATTGCGCTTGCGGGTCCAACTATTGAGACACCGCCGTTTTATGGCTCGCTTCCTGAACCAGGCTTTTTGCGTAGACTGAACAGAGATAAAGCAACAGGGCCACGCGTGGTGGCAAGGCAATTTCCTGCACAGGAAAGTGCCGTTTGGAAGCTAATGACAGCTCCCTTTCTGCTCCTCCTCCTCCTCCTCCTCCTTCTCCATGCTTCTAATCCGTTCCCCCATTTAGCCGCAGCCCAGCTCTCGCCACTCGCCTGCCTGTTGTCTGTCACATAAAGCCTTCTATTGACTAAAAGGCAACCTTTCAATCAGACATGACAGAAGGAAGACAGTTTTTCTCTTGGGACACTGAACTAGAGCTGGAAATCAAGGATGCATGGAATATCTGATTGCCCCCCTTTACCACCTACCGCCCTCCTTTACCACACCGGGGCCGTCATTCTGTAAGTACCGGGAGGAGAGGGCGGAGTGGAACATGGGCTGGGAGAGTTGAAATGATTATGATAAAAGGGGCATGGGGTTAAAAAAAAAAAAAGAAGAGCAAAAGAGAGTAGTAAAAAAAGAAGAGAAACTGCGCTAAAAAGTGTCTTTTAATTTTTCTCTCCCTGAAATCGGGACACATTTATTGGGTTAGAATTCAATCCAAATGCTGCCTCGTTTTTTCCTCATGAACTGTAGGAAACCTTTCACGGGTTACATTTCCCAAAATGGGGTAGCGTTTGTGAAGGGCAGCTACGATTAAAAAAATATATATAAAAATGTGTAATATTGTTATTATTCATTTATTTTACATAAGGATTAAAATCAAATTACTACTAAATACTAAAGTCCAAAAAGAATTTTATTTTTGCACTTAAAATTTTGGACCCCCCCCACACACACACACACACACACACACACGGACTGCGTGTGAAAGCGCTCCACGGAAACTACAATTACGCTACACCCGTGGCTCGGAGTGTTTCCGCTTAATCAAAACGATAGAGACGTCTTACTTCGAATTGGCTACACTACAGAACGAGGCTGCTTATTCCGTAGAGACGCAGCCTGCCATGATAACCCCATCCCGGTTCCAGCAGGGGCGTCCATGCCAAGCTGTCAAGAAAATGCAATGCACACACATTGACAAATGACAGCGTTTGGCAAGACAGGGAGATTCGCTGTATCGTGAAAATTTGGTGCCTCTTGTCGATGCTTTGCACAGGGACGGCCTTGTGCAGGGGAAGGTAAGGTCACCTTTGGCATATGGCAGGGAAACATCTCTGCTCTTTCCTCCTCATAAAAAAATGACACGGCCCCGGCGAAAAAAAAAAAATCACATGATTTGACGTTTGATTCAGAGCCAGACTTTTTTTTTTTTTGCTTCTGGACAAAAGTGCCTATAAAATATGTAGATGTCTCAGAGCTCTGCAGAGTGCCGGGTATATATGTGTGTGTGTGTATGTGTGTGTATATGTGAGCGGCGGTGCGAAAGCAAATCCGAAACCCGAGGGCAAGTTCTCAAGAACCCACCCTATTAAAAAATGCGTCGAAGAGTTAACCTCAAAAACTCGCCTTAACATCTTGAACGTGTTAAAGAAACGTACACAGAGGTGCAGTCTGACAATCTTCGATACAGTCTAGATGCATTACAGCCCTCGGGGAAAAAAAAACTATAAATATATATATATATATATATATATAATATATTATATATATATATATATATATACATACACACACTCTCATTTTAATGTAAATCATTCTCATACGCGAGCGCTTGAACTTCACCATCAAGTCCGCCCTCTTCAAACAACGTCAGATCGATCAGGTCTAAATATTTTGAATGTCCGTCTAGGATTTCATCGCTAAACGCTTGTTATTGTTCGAAACGAAAACATCGCTGGAAATATCGCTCCGGCTCGGTATATTTCACACAATTAAACATTCTCGCACGTTTTCGGCAAAGCGCCATGCGAACCGGCTTTGACGTACAAAATGAAAAAAAAAAAAAAAAAAAAAAAAAAAAAAAACGGATCGTTTACTAACACAAATTTAGCCCCACTTCAAAACGATGAGTGTTTTCCAAAACCCGTGACCCTGGTACTGCGATTTGGGGTTTGTTTTTTTTTCCACACTGTATGAGTGCAGATTATTAAACGTTTTCACAAAGAAAAAAAACAAAAAAAAAAAAAAAACAAAAAAAAAATTAAAAAAAGAAAAAAAAAAAAACAATAAAAAAAAAAAAAAAAACAAAAAAAAAACGATTTGGGAAAAAGCCACAATAAAAAAAAGTCAAAATAAAAAAAAAAAAGCAAAAAAAAAAGCGCTGTGCGGGAATCGTAAATCTTACACTGTGCAAATGATAAATATATGAAGTGTAAGATGAAATGTCCCTGTCTTGTCACAGATGGAGCAAAAAAAAAAAAAAAAAAAAAAAGGAAAAAAAAAAAAAAGAAAAGAAAAAAAAAATAAGACATCGTTAGTCGAGAGGAAAAGAAAAAAAAAAAAAAAAAGAAAAAAAAAAAAAGGAAAGTCAGCACAATGTGAAATTCAGGGTGATCACGAGTCGGTTTTTCTTTATTAAACAGGTTTGCGGCTCTCGCGAGGCTCCCTCCCCTGCAGATGAACTATTTTACTCATTAGTGTGCTGGCCGCAGCACTTTAGCCAGCTCATTGAGATGCAAGGCATGCCCTGTCAGATGGGGGTGGGGGTGGGGGGTGGAGGGGCGCCTCAGATAGCTTTGAAGTCATTAGTTCAATCATTAGCGCAGTTATGTTAAATAGAAATTACAATTCATCACCAGAAAGGGCCAATCATTTATTTTGCGAGCCTTGGCAGGCATTAAATCACACGCGGTACAGGAGGCCTGGGATTTGACACGTAGCGCCCCTGCTAGATCAAGACCCTTTTCTGATCGGGAACGCTTAGCATCCGCTATAAAGAAAGGTGTTATATCTTTGTTTGGGAATGGGGGGGGGGGGGCAATGTGAACTCTGTGTATGAGGTCCTCGGGATGAAGCAGCATCCAGACAGATCCTAATGATGGTTTTGATGAAGTGAAAAGTTTTGGCCTTTTTTTAGGTTTTTTTTTTTTTTTTATTTTCTTTTAGCTATCAAAGGAAACTCTTTGATCGGCTGCTACGACCCTGTAGACGGAGGTTATGTCTTTGATGCATTTTCACCCCCATCTTTTATCTTTCTACATTCTCACCTGTGAAAGAAACCCCAAACTTCATTTCGTGTGATATATATATTATATATATATATATATATATATATATATATATATATATATATATATATATATATATATATATATATATATTAAAGAATGAAACAAACGAACCGTATCTTAAACTTTACTCCGCGTTCTAATTTAGAATGAGCTTTTTAAATCCCTCTATACATCGTTTTTAACTAATAATCAAGTGTTTGATCGAAATCTACATTTCTGCTGTATACTTTTTTAAAAAGTGCTACACTGAGTTTTAATGTCACGTTTCATACGTAAATGTTCGATACCATTTCAAACTGTTGCCCGTGTTTACGCTCCACCAAAGCAATTTTCGTTACAGCGAGACACAATCCCCAGTGTGCAGGTCAATCCCGGCCTTTAATATTCCATCTAACACCCGTTCTATGTTTAAGGAGGTTCCGCTTTAGCCTCGTCACACCGGTCATGGCATGAGAAAGGACTCATTACACTTCTTCTGAGACTCCTGCTGCATTAACCTCTGAGATAAAGAAAAAAAAACAAAACATGGACACCATTTTGACATGTAGTACACTCAGAGGAGTGTCCCTAACATTCCCTAATACTCTTATTGGAGCTGCAAAGATAGTATTTCTTTTTCCTTCAGTCAGGAAAGGACTTATAGGGATGTGAATGAATGAATCCAGTGCACCACGTTAGCACATCATGATTGGATAGCTGATACATTACATTACACTGGATGGATGGTTCAATCAGCAGTGAGCAGTACATATTCATATTTCCCCGTTCTCCATGGCTGAGTATTTGTTAATGGGCTTTGGTGGAATCTGAGGATATTCTGTATTATTAATGAAAATTGATTCCGGACTCGCTTGCACACTTTCGCACAGCCTCCCCCGCCCCCACCCCCCCTTCTCTTTCCTTCCTTCCTTCCTTCCTTCCTTCCTCTTTCTCGCCTCTCACTTTGGTCGTCCTGTTTTCTGCTTTGTCGAAAAAAAAAATGGAATCATTCCTGGCTGACTCGCCATCGTCCTTTTGTCTCCTGTCTCACCTCTGCCTCGCGCTGTCTATCGCGCTCTTCTACCACCGTCCTCCTCTACCGCTCCAGTCTCTTTCAATTTTTCCGCTCTTCAATAATGTCTCGGAAACTTCGGCCCACCTAACAGTGATGAAATGCCTCTGCCGGGGTCTGCTATGGATAAATGGACGGTGAGGCCTATACCCCCTCCCCCTCCCCACCCACTCCCTCTGCTCGTTTGGAGGATGAGGCTGGCACTTAGCGCTCTGCCACTGGCCTGATGGATGGGGCTGCGGTGGTGCTCGGTGCCTCCTGCTCTCTCCTTTTCTTTCCCATCCTTCGGATTCTCACATGCTACCTCCGCAGATCCGCCACCGGCATTGTGTTGGGCGCGCTATCTACGAATTTTACTTGAGGACCTCGGGTCCTCATTAAGCTTTAGAGTAAAAGCAAAAAGGTGAACGGATTCGCCGTTTGATTTACAACTCCAGGAAGGACGGCGCAACAGGAAAGGAGCCCCCCCCACCCCACCCCGGTCCTCTTTGAAACTGAGCATGGGGTTTTATAGATAGATTAGGATAGAAATTAGGATTTGGCGGAGAAAGTGGGAATGGAATCACAGGCGTGCAAACAGAATGAAATGCTCTGCATGTTGCAGAACAACGCGGAAAAGTCAATAGGGACACCACATCCTGAGTGGAGGCGACGGTGTGATACGACAATGCAGCATGGGATGACAAACGAGCAACTTTCACTGTCGCACAGCCATTACGCCAACACACACACCCACACGCTCTCTCTCTCTCTCTCTCTCACACACACACACACACACACAAGCAGTGGCAACAGATTGGATGAGGTGACACCGCTGCCGCTTGCACGCCGCAGGTGCGCTGCACTTTTCACGCGTAACACACTTTGTCCTTTGAGGACAGTGAAAGCAATAAAAACAAACACACCAATATACATGTGGAGAGAAAGCAACAGGAAGAAGCGATGAGGTGAGATGATATGGAAGAGAGAGAGAGAGAGAGAGAGAGAGAGAGAGAGAAAGAGAACAAGAGAGAGGAGGAAACAGGACTCACAGTATCTCCAGATCGCGCAGGGCTCGGAAGGCTCCATCTTCAATGCAGCTGATGTGGTTGCTGTCCAGTTGCCTGCAGATGAGAGACAGGAGTCAGCGGTGGGTCTGCAGACAAGTGGGTGGGGGCTGAGGGAGGGGCACCGAGGAAGCGAAGGAGAGGGGGAGAGAGGAGGAGAGGAGGGTGGAGGAATAGGGGGAGGTTTTCCTTAGTGGGGGGAGGAGTGAGGAGGGAGTATGGGGTGGGGGGGTAGGGGGGGTTCTGCAGGATGGAGCCAGACACTCCAGCACACACTAGACACACACACACAGCGCTCTCACCTCCACAGTCTTCCCTGCAGTCAGGGACAAGGACCAAATGACTAGAAGTGGCCTGGCTGGCTGCAGCCCCTCATATCTTCTCCCCTCCCACCCTTCCTCTCTCCCTCCCTCCCTTTTTAACCCCCCTTCTCTCTCTCTCTCTCTCTCTCTCTATCTCTCTCCCTTACCATTAAACTATGTATACCCTGCTGTAGGACATTATTTAAAACAAGGCAAAAGATGGAAAAAGAGAGGGAGAGAAAAAATGTAGTAAACAGATAAACAGTGAGAGAGAGAGAGAGAGAGAGAGAGAGAGATAGAAAGGCAGAAGGCAGACAGAGAGAGAGAGAGAGAGAGAGAAAAGAGAGAGAAAGAAAAGAAAAGAAGGTAAAACATAAGGAGAAGAAACAGGAGGCTGGTTATAGTGCATGGCCCACCCCGTCTGTCAACTCTGTAAATATTAATTGCATTTTCTCTCTCTTTCCCTCCTCCCTCCTTCTCTCCATCCATCCTCTCCTCTCCCCCCTTCTTCCACGCTTCACGTTTCTTTTTTTTTTTCCTTCTCTTTTTTTTTTAAGTCAGAAAAAAGGGAGTAATTTCATTACATTAGAGCACCCAATCCATTACACGCTTTTACCAGCTCTGCCACTGAAACAATTTCATTAAAGGAAGGGGTTTGGTAAATCAGACTGGGTCACGACGTTCAAATCCCAGATGCTCACACACACACACACACACACACACACACACACCACACACACACACACACACACACACACACACACCAGCCATTCGTCTTCTTTCTCTAGTCTTTTACGTTCACTGCGAAGCCCCCGTCGGTTCCCCCAGTTCACCTCTTGTCTGTTCAAAAAGGAGGAGATGGATGTAGGTCACTTCAAGAAATAAATAAATAAATAATGCTGTTGTTCAGTCATTTGTTCAACTCAAAGGCAGCAGTGACATCTGACCTGCTACAGACCTGTATGCTTTTGCCTCTTTAGAGAGAATGGGGCAATAAAACTGCAGGCCCCCCCCCTCCCTCCCCCCTTCCCTTCCTGCCTTTATTCAACTCTCGCCTAAAAGATGCCCATCTGTCTCCATGAGACAGGAGATGGAGCAAATTAGATGGCCTTACGACGAGCGCATTATCTATCACGGTGGAAATAACGTAAGCGCGCGGCAGCGGAATTAAAAATGGCAGCCGGGCTGGGTTTTTTTTTTTTTTTTTTTACTACAGGCCAAAGCTTTTAGCTAAAAGTTTATGCACTCGTGCAAAATGCTGCGCCTGAAAACGCATTTGACTCAGAGCATCCAAATTCACCACTCAATTTCCAGATCCAAAGTGGCCTGGGAAGAGGAAACACACTCCTGTATACTACACCAGTCCATCAGTTTAGAATCTCTCTCTCTTTCTCTCTCTTTTTTTTTTAAGCAAATGATTAAAAATGAGGGGCACGGAGGCTTAGAGGTTAGCACGTTCATGCAAAACATGCATGGTAGGTTGATTGGCACTTGGGAAAATTGACCCTAGTGTATGAATGTGTGTGTTAATGTGAGTGTGTGTGTCCTGTGATGGGTTGGCATTCCATCCAGGGTGTATCCTGCCTTAATGCCCATAGATGCCTGAGATAGGCACAGACTCCCCGTGACCCGAGGGAAGATTGGATAAAGCGGTAGAAGATGAATAAATGAACGAATGATGGAAAATGGAGACATTTCTTTCTCAAACATCACACAGAGTCCTTTTTTTTCCTTCCTGGAAAAGCAAAAACAAAAATAAATAAACATTACCGTACGGACTTCTAATTGTATTGTAGTAATTTATTCCGACGATCTGGTGGTGCTCAAACAATACGACGGGAATTTTACATTTGAAATCAGTCCAAATCAATCTACAGCGTGGTTTATCCTTGATGGGAATTCGTTTCTGGCAGGACAATCGGGTTTAAACCACTTTAAAAGGCGGATGTAAATAAAACTCGGATAAATCATAATTGAACGCTAGGATTTCGGGCAAAGTCTTGATTTATTTCCTGAGGCCGAGTTTTTCGCATCGCAAATTACAAAGCAACTAAATACAATGTTGGTTCAGACTGGAGCCTTCAAGTTTATTATATACTGCATATATTTCTTCCCCCCCCCCACACCCCCACCATTGAAAGACAAGAAAAGGAAGAGTTTTTTTTTATTTTGCTGTTTAATGAAAACGGAATTATATCCTCACACTCTGTGTCTCTTATGACACTTACTGTAAACAAATCAATCAATGTAAGGATTTTGTATATCCATAGCATTCAAAGACACTTGAATATGACTTATTCAAAATGGGAAAAAAACCCTTAATTGCTCATATCTTTTCATACTGTTTTTGTCCATATTTTTATGCTTGACATCATAATCAACTAACTACGCATGATTTCCAAACCCTAGAATTTAATGTACAAATCACATATGACAATCCTATTCTATTCTTGACTCCAGACAGAAGTTAGTCAAAGTCAAACTCCGGATACCTGCACGAGAGTAAATCCAGGCTGTGCCTATGTGTAACGCAGACAGTGGCGATTGCTCATTCATGCGTGTGCGGCTGCCCGGAGTGTGCATATGCGCATACGTGTATGATGTCCGTGCATCTGTGCACAGCTGAGGTGGGACATGGTAGGGAATGGAAGTCCCAAATTTAATTTCCTCCAATCTAATTACATTGGCCTTTAATCATTGCAGGCATGGGCCGTATTGGCAGGTTGATGCTTCTGCGCTGCCAGTGGTCCATCTGGAGAGGGTCAGGAAAGGGAGGAAGGAAGAGGAAAAGAGGAAACACTTCCCCCTCCCCCCCCACCATCAATCTGGCCGAAACAACCTGCTGCTAACCAGCAGCCCTGTAACTGGTAAGTGCAGTCTGATCTGTAATCCGATCACCGTCCGGATTTACATGAGCAAAGACGTCCGGCTTGTCGCTCTGAGAAAAGACAGGACTACAGTTAAGCGCAAGTCACGGGAGGTGTACTGTAACCGGTGTTTTAGCTACACTAGTATTGGGAACAGTGTGCATGTATTTCAGTGGGGGGGGGTTATGTCACAATTTCATGGTGTCTGAATCTGGGCAAAGAGCCTTAAATGATGTGCTAGATTGCCCCTAGTAAAAATGGTGTCCTACAATGAATCGGTGTTCTATCCTGGGGGTCAATTCTCCTGCCTTGTTCCTATAATACTCATATAATTCATTAATATATATAGGATGCACACACACACACACACACACACACACACACACACACATATATACATTTCTGCACTGACTTGTAAATGATACCTTTTCTATGCCGTATTATTCTTTTCTATTTGTCCTTTTCCTCTCCTATTACGTAAAATGTATTTCTTTATTTACATTACTGTAATTTGCCTGAAGCCTCACTTACGAATTTCATTGTACAAACGGCGTATGACATCTATACATATGACAAATAAACTTGAAACATAAACTTGAATAAACCCCACATCTCCCAGAACTATATTTGTTCAAGATAAAACTAAAGATTAAAACTTTGGGTAGGGGGTGTAGCTCAGTGGTTTTAAGGCGCTGGTTTAATGATTGGAACATCGAGGGTTCGAGCAAGGCCCTTAACCCTCTGTGCTCCAGGGGCGCCGTATCCTGACCCTGCGCTCTGACCCCAAACAAGCTGGGATATGCGAAGAAAGAATTTCACTGTGCTGTAATGTATATGTGACAAATAAAGGCTATTCTTTAAAGACAATGAATAGATAAATATACCTAAAGTATAAAAGTCTGTATCTATCTAGTCTATCTATCCATACTCTCGTGTTACGTATATCCACACACAGTGCGACTTCTCCGAAAATATTACGCCAAACTGCTGCCAAGGCTGTGAAGTTGAAATTAAAGACATGCTGACCCGCGCAGGAACTGAAAAGTATCCTGTAAGCCGTTCACCTAATATATCAGACGAGTAGTTTCATTTCATCTTAATGTATACAATATCAATTTCCATCCATCTGAGGCAATATTTCTTGTCAGTTCATTGGAAGGAGGACAAATGACTCAAGGTTATTTGCACGGACACTAGCAAATCAGCATTCAAAGATAGGTGGCGAAAACAACACACACACACAAATCCAACAACTGTTGTCTGCTGGTTGGGAGTTTTGAACGCATATGAATGAGCGCCATTGCATGTAAAGGTCTTCAGTGGACATCAGTGATTTCATTTGCCTGATGAACTCTGTGATCTGTCTAAAGAAGACAAGGCAGATTAAAAAGAATGCCTTTTGATATCCATGTGAGAAATAACTGCTTCATGTGTTTATAGGACAATAAAAACAGCATTAAAATTCATCCAATCTACATTCGTTCTCATCCAGTTTTACGTCAGGGATCCAGTCAGGGATTCAGCTGACCATACAAATAGTATGAGGTGACAATAGGAGTACCACAAATGGTACCCCAGTCCACCAAAGTATACTTTCACTTGTGTGTGTGTGTGTGTGTGTGTGTGTGTGTGTGTGTGTGTGTATACATGTGTATATATAATGACGATGATAATTTAAGACAGGTCTAGTATATATATATATATATATATATATATATATATTATATATATATATATATATATATATATATATATATATATATATATATATATATATATATATATATATATATATATATAGTTCACTCCATTAAGTAACTCCATGTAAACTCCATGTTTCACACAGTACCAGAGAAAGAATACAATAAAACAAAACAACAAAACAATAAAAATAAATGATTACATGTTTACATCTGTTAATACTGTACGAGGGAAAAAAAGTCGATTGGATAAAATATCGACGTAACTAATAACGAATTTTGTAATAATTAAAAATAAAACGTTTGACAAGACAAGAATTTTTGGAACAGGAAAGTTTTCTGTTATGACTCTTGCTCGGGTTTGATTTTTTTTATGTTTAAATTCTTACGTATTATGAACTCATGATAAATAATAAAAAAACAACAAGAATTTGTGCTTCAGTTAAAAAAGAAGCATCTAAACCATTTCACTTTCACTACAGTGATTCAAATCTGTCCAGTCAAATCATTTAAATGTCAACGTTCTGCAATTTTTATGACTTAAAATACGACGTGAACTTAAAACTCGAAAAATTGTATGGGCGCGTAATAAATACACCCGGCGTATCTTTCGCCGCTGGATCCGATCCCGATTTAATACCGAAACCCGCCGTGAATTACCCGTTTCGTTCTTCTAAAGAA
>JACRUU010000025.1:6536650-6721650 GCA_030449085.1 Kryptopterus vitreolus | reverse complement strand
GAGAGAGAGAGAGAGACAGAGAGAGAGAGAGACAGAGAGAGAGGAAATATTAGGAGGATGTTTGAAGTCACTTCACATTTCAGAGCAGCATCTCGAGCCAGATGGGTGTTGAAACAATCCGTCCTTCCTCGAACGAGACTCTCTCTTTTTTTTTTTTTCTTCCTTGCTTTTGAAGTCTAAAACAAAATTGTTCAACGGACCATAAATGTCACGTCTCGCCCTTTTTTCGCTTTGATTCCTCCTTCTCTGTGAATACGTGCGAGCGCTACACGGTGCACGTTTCTTCATTATTCTATGTATTGAGTAAAACGACGATAGAAAGAGGATTGGGGGAGGAAAAAAAAAAAGAAAAGGACCCACGCAAAATCAGTATTAATGGTCGACACATTTTTTTTCTTAACGTCCGAGTTAGGAGCCAAATGATTTTTGGCATTTGGGAATGGCAGCGCTTAACTCTATTAGGCTTGTTTGTTTGGAGGCCGATAGCGGCAAATATAATTTGAAAAGCGGAATGCAATTACTAGCCAAGAGAGTCGGAACCCAATGAGATATGGAATACCGGGACCCGGGTTAATCGCGGCGTCTGCCTCTTAGTCATGGCCGCAACACGGAACGTGGAGCGGAGCGCTGGGGTTAACCCCTGTCTGCCCTTGTTTCAACCGATTTCCCTGATAAACAATCAGGCGCGGGTCCAAACGCTGCAGCCCGGCTCTTCCGCGGGCTCCGTAATGATGTATCAGCTATAGGACAGCCAGCAATTTCCTCTTAGGTGAATTATACAAGCTGCATTTGTTGCAGCCCGCGTCGCTCTTTTTTTTTTTTTCCCCTGTGGATGGAAAATCTGATACGCAAAAAAAAAAAACAAAATTAAATATTAATATCCGCGTCATGCTTTGCGGCGAGGGAATACGGATTTGTGTCTGTCTGGCCTTGATTGCTTTTGACATGTTCGGTGGCCCGGTGTCTTTCTCTTTCTCTGACGTGAGCAGGCTCCGTTGTTATTTCGCTGGACGTCCTTTTGCGTGTCGTGAGTTCTTGCTTTCTTATAAGCGGCGAAATCAGGGGTCTGAGTGCTACACGGCTCTCCTGATGAGGGCGCGAACGCAGAGCAGGCGACATGTGACCGAGGGAGATGTGCTTTATGGCTTCACGCTTTTAATTCTTTATGAGCATGGGAGCTCGGCCCGAGACTCGGCTTTCTGAGCGAAGGGAAGAGGACTATATCCACGCATAATAAATGTTTTATTGTTTCGGTTACTTTTTTTTGCATTATTCTGTGGCCGAAAGAGCAAAATTTCACATATACTAGCTGAACGTGTGCAGTCTTTCCGCGATCGACACGCTACACACCCGCTCCGATCTGACCCAAAGGTTAATGATGACATCATCGCAATAAGTGGCATTAGCTGGAGTTTAAGAAACCACGACGTGAAACGTTATACGAGGGTTTAGACGAGGATCTTATCGCCAGATGAAAACAGCTACTCTGATTTACTACAGTAAATTTTGTAAATACAGGTCAACATTTCCTGCTTGTACATCGGACCATTTAAATGGTTTGTCTACAGATATGCCTTAGGGAAAGGAAGATATTAAGTGTCTCTCTAACACACACACACACACAAACACAAACGCACACACACAAACACAAACGCACGCCACCACACAGACAGACAGCATGTGTGTAGGGGCCGAGTTCATTCGTCTCCCGCCTCTGACAATCTGCTCGCAAATTTCATTAATTTTATTTTCCTTTCGCCCTCCTCCTTCTGACTCGCAGGATGGCTGCCATAAATCTCCTATTGATTCCATTAAAGCCTCCCATGTCCAGACAACCTGGCAGCACCGAAACATATTACTGATAAAAGCTCAACAACACACAAGGATAACAGAGCGTGAGCGCAAGGAGAATCCGTCCTCGAGTGCAAAGCGGCGCAAGAAAAAAAAGAAAAGAAAAACAACGCATAAAAAAGAAAAGAAAAAACCACGCGGAGGGGGGGGGGGGGGGGGGGGGGGGGGGGGGTTTTGGGGATCTGGGGGGTTTCTTGGTCTGGGGTGGGGGGGGGCTATTGGGGGGGGGGGTGGGGGGGGGAAAACAAAACAAAACAATTTGACGGTGCGCGGTTCAATTCGATTTATCGCGCTTTTCCTAAATGTCATCCTTCCTCTATGAAGAAAAAAGAAAAAGAGGGGAAGGAAAGAAGAAAAAAAAAGGGTAAAGTGGTTTTAGAGCTGGTCGCGTTTCCCTGTGTTTACTCTCGGCAGGAAAAGGCGCGAAGGCAAAGTGTGATTGTCAAAGACAAGCAAAGGATAAAGACCTGTATTGGTGTAACATGAACACAGGAACGTGTAAAAAAAAGAAAAATGCAGCGACGCACTACCAGATCAAATCACAGCCTCGCTGTTAACGCTGTAACGTCAAAAACGCTGTGCTATCTCTCTCACACACACACACACACTCTCTCTCTCTCTCCATTTTCCTTATCATGAACTGAGGTAAGAATTTGTTACTTATACTTGGCCTGTAATCTATCTCTCATGTGCTGCCTCTATAATTGTTCTCTCTCTCTCTCTCTCTCCCCCTCTCTCGCTCTCTCATGGCTCCAGATGAAAACCCACCGCACACCCTATTACACCCTATAACCCCTTACACGGCCCTAAATACACCTTTACACGCTCCTGAACACCTTAAAACACACCTTAAAACACAAACACACCCTTTCACCCCAGAGATACATGTAGCCCTATGTTTATAGTCAGATCTGTCATCTATTTATTTATGGCACACATAATACACTTAAGTAGAAGTACAGATAAAAGTAAACATTAAAATACTGGCTATACTCTTTTTTTTAAGTTAAAGTAAAGAAGTTTGGGCTCCGACATGTAAAAAAAAACAACAACAGTCGTTACTATGACAGATAAGAGATAAGAGATTGTGTATATACCTATATAATAATCATATTAATATATTCATAGTAGGGCAATTAATCACACATTTTCATTGTACCATAAATACTCCAACTGACTAACAGATATTATAATTATATACATTTCTCTCTCTATTGATTATTTTATATTTATTTTACTCTGGAACATTTTTCTTTCATTAATTTATATTCATTTCTTGGTCATTTTAATGTCACTTGTTTAGCGGTTGTTCTAATGGTAAAAATGGGATGTGGCTCCTTTAAGAATTATGTTTCAGTTGCATTATTTTTTTTTTTAACATATAAACTGGTGCTACGTTTAGGTTATACGGATGAGCATTGCATTCAAAAAATGATGAAAAATGATGTGCGTTAATAACGCCTTGACTATGACAACCCTAATTAATGTAAAATGAATTTCAAATTTTGTTGTCTAATAAATGTATCCAGACTGAAAATCCACCATACACAGTAGAGCAGGGGTGTGAAACTCATTGTCACCGTGGGCCACATCAACATTATGGTTGCTTCGAAAGGCCAGTTGTAACTATAAGACAGTATATAGTCTTTGATGAGCGACACCACCTCATAACATAAAAGATATTTCTCCTTGAAGCACAAACATGTTTTCGCTTCCCCATTTTTCTTGGAATCACCGTCCATCTGCATCTATTTTTATCTTCCTGCACGTTTTGGGATCATTTGTAAACGCTGTTATGGGATACACTGCAATCTAGTGGCAGGATGGCGTCACTTTGGCAGGTGCAAACAGTCAGGTGCATTGTGGGAGATGTAGTTTATTGTTAATGCTTGCTATAAAGCAGTAAAGCCTTACTTTAAGACAATCATACACCATTTACGCTCTTGTGGGCCGCATTGGCTCTGTTCTTAGTCAGGATTAAATCACTGTCTATCTTTGTCTCACCCACATTAGCTGTTCTTCTATTTTCCTGCAAAACACACCAGTGGTAGGTTGAAAAAGGTGCGGCAATGACAAGAAATCATTTGATTGGCTGAAAACGACTTAAAATTGGATTCAAATTAAAATAACGCCTGGTTTATAAATGTTCACCCAAATCATTTGTGCCAAAAAGAGAAGTGAGCATAAAAAGTTGTCCGACGAATAAACAGTGATTTAAAGTACAAGAAAAGTAACAAAGCATTTGTACTTCACCTCTGCACATACAGTATCTTTATACCCTCTTAAATAGCTCGGCGAGTGAACACTGGATTTTCTTGAATAGGAAACAACACCCTGATCTTATCTAATACTCGGAATACCCGTGTTCCTCAAAAGTACCCCCACCACACATGTAAACCCCACCTTTAAAATGTTTTCTATGAAAATCCACACACACACACAACACACACACACACACACACACACACACACACACACACACACACACACACGCTATAGCGATGTCCTTTTGCCATTAAAAACACAGCAACCCACTCTGACCCACATCTTCAGACATTCTCATTACCCAACTGTACACTTTATGCACCTTTACACTCATTGGCGCTCACCGCATCCCCTCACGGAACCCATAATTGAGGCGATTATTAAAGCAGATAGCATATTAACCTCACTCCACTGGCTGTGTGCGTTTCATTCTGAATCGACTATAAAATGTTTGATCATTAAACCCTTTACTGGTGTAGGCACTTCATCAATCTGATCAACCTTCCAAATTGTGCCTTTAAATAATCTAACCTTGTCCAAATATAGCATGGAAACAACCTGAAGCAACGTGGTGTATTACTAATAAACATTTTGTAACCTCCTTCCATCACTGGTTTTTATTAAACAAGTTTTTACTATGTCGGTTTTACCCCGGCAGTGAGTATCACTTACATTCCCCCGACCCCCCCCCCCCCCCCCCCCCCCCCCCCCCCCCCCCCCCCCCCCCCAATTTTGAAACGTCCGTTTCTGGAGACGTTTTGTCAAATTTGATATCTCACTAAGACTTGTTTTTTTTCTTTTATTCTTTTATTCTTTATTTCTTGTTTATTTTCTATTCGCCTTATAATCGCAGCACTGCTTCATGCCAAAATCAGATTAGTCCCATTCACTTTTGCTTACAGAGGGTAAGTAGTGTTGGACAGTTGGACAGAGGGACAGTAGTGTTGGCTGGAAGTGCACATTATGGGTTTACTATACACAACTCTACACAACTAAACTATACACAAACTATACTAGTAAAAGTAGTGATAAACTCAGTAAAATATTACTCCACTACGTAAAAGTACAAAAGAACTTTTCTTCAAATGTACTTAAAGTATGCAATATACTATGATGTATTATGGCTATATTGTTCCTATTAACATTAGAAGACTTTTGCTTAATTATCTCTAAATACGTGAAAACGACTCGAATGTTATTCTTAAAACACAGATGTGTTAAAAGAATGATATAAATTAGCCGAACGCTGAGTGAGATCTATTACAATTATCATAAGCCCAAAACCTTGACGAGTAACTGGTTGGGGAGTAATTAGTTACATGTAACGGCGTTACGTAATGTAATTACAAAATAAAAGTAACAGTAATATGTTACAGTTACTGCAAAACAAAATGTGTAAAAAAATTATAGTTACTTTTAAAAATGTTCAAGATTACAAATCCCAAAGAACCACCGCGTAGCAGTCCCTCCCCCCCCCCCCCCCGCCACCCCCCCCTCGATCTTTCCTCAGTCGCACTTACCGTTTTTGTAATAAAAGAGGCGATAGATGTGTTTTATTAAAAACAAACACGCCGCATTCCCACTCCCTAAATTCCCCTGGGTGTGAGCTACTCACTATATTACTGTATATAACCTAAACATATTACCAGTTTATATAGAAAGCAAACAAAACCGGAACATAATTCTTAAAGGAGCCACGTACCGTATTTCAACAACCGCTAAAAAAATACACCGGAATGAATAAAAAATGCCTTAACAATAATATAATATCGAATTGTATATTAAATACAATCCAGAGTATAATAAATACAAAAGAATTCATTATTTTATTAAAGGGAGAGATTTTTATATATTTTTAACATCTAAAATGTGGTGATTAATCACGATTAATCACGGTTAAATATCTGAATCTATTGACAGCCCTGAAAAATAAATATCCACTATATTTCTGGCTTCTCTTTATTGCTAGCTATTTACAACTCTCTCTATCTCTTTAGCATCTACCCCCCCCCCCACCCCACCCCAAACACACACACACAGGTGAAAGGTGACCAGTAGCCACTGGCCATTCCTGTCAGAAACCTTGCATTATTCATTTAATCTCAGGAACTCATAACTGTGACCAATCACACTGTCTTTATATTGCAGCGGCCAGTGTTTCCAGCTCAAGGAAAGGACAGCTCGCTCTTCAGAGCACAAAGCAAGAAATGATTTGACACATATGCATGCGTGTGTTTAGAATCCAACATTTTAAAGCGTGAAAATCTGCAAAGGCAAAAAACAGCAATGTGGGGTTCAAGCTGAACTGATACACGCGTATTTGTTTTTCATCAGGCTACAGCGGGGAAACCGGGGCCGGCGACGCCTATCAGAGATGACTGGGTCAAGAGGGGGGGATGGGGGGGGGTCGGGTTACTGCTGCCTGTGTCTGAATACACACTCACACACACAAACACACCAACATACAGTATACACTCACGTTCACATTTTGGTTATGAGATGCACATTTCTTTCATTAAAAAAAAAAAAACAGAAAACAAAGGCCAGAAGTACAGAGGGAGGAGAGGACTGGCCTCCCTCCCTCCCTCCCTCCCCTCCCTCCATCCATCCCTCCCTCCCTCCCGTGGGGCTCCATAAGCATTTTGTTTTATGAAACCAAAGACGTCTTCAATGGACGACTCTCCCTGGTGCAATCTCTGCACATTCCCATTCCAGCTGCTGTTGCCTCTCTGCATGCTGAGTGCTTTCTCTCTCTCCCCGTCATCTCTCTCTCTCTCTCTCTCTCTCTCTCTCTCTCTCTCTCTCTCTGTCAAACGTTCATCTGCTTTTCCCTATGATAATGGTAGGCCACTCCCACCACTCGTAGAGTCGCAATTCATTTAACACTTATTCTATAAAGATACATAGAACTAGCGCATAATAAATAAACACAATCCCCGACTCATATTTCAGCTTTTTATGACTGTGGTTATGGCCATGATGGGCGGGCGAGCGCTGCGCTAGGATTCCTTCTGCAGTTAGCAGCAGTCTCCATTTTTGGTTTATGGCCAGTTAGGAGTAAAAAAAAGAGAAAAAAAAAAAAGAAAAATGGACGCAAATTAAAACACTATGGATCCCTGGCTCTGAAATACTCTCAACTGTAATTGGCTTTCGGGATGACAGTAGCTCTTAATTAAACCAGAGAATGGAAGCACGTTTACAAAAGACAGTACAATAAATAGCCGGGGAGGCGGACATCCAATGTTGCTTTGGGTTGCGAGAGACCATGGCTGACCTCTGCCTCTTGTTCTACATAAAGAATAGAATAGAAGAGCCTTTATTTGTCACATATACATTACAGCACAGTGAAATCGTTTCTTCGCATAGAAGCTGGAGGTCAGCCAATGATACAGAGCCCATAGAGCACAGAGGGGATAAGGGCCTTGCTCAAGGACGAAAGGTGGCAGCTTGGTGATACCGCCATGGCTCGAACCCCCCGACCTTCTGATCAATAACCCTTAAACTACATAGCTCCACCCTCCCCAATTACAGCCTGCAATAACAGTCACTTCTGTTCTATTGGTTTGAACGACTGCTGTGATTTCCCTGTTTGTCACTTTATTTCCAAAACAAAGTGACAAACACTGGGTTTTCGGCGAGTGGCAGCCAAAGTGCGCACTTGTATTAAAACAATAAAGCTGTAGGGAAGAATGTAGCTTAATATATAGGAGGCCAAATGAGGGCTTAAATAAAGTCACAGGGGATAAAATAAGGAGTGCGGGTCGAAAACCTTCCTTTCCCAAAGAGAAATTTCACTGACGGACTAAAAAGAGGGAAAAGCACAACGACACAACATGTACATTCGATTCTCCGATCAAAGCGCTTGGCAGCCTTGTATTCTACTCCATCCATTTAACTTTCTGCCCTTGCTTCGAGTCTTCCGTCCAGCTCAAAGACTTCTTGATTTAATTAACCAAAAGCTTTATGAATAAAAATATTCCCGTATTGATCATCCTCAGCCCGCTGACGCAGGCTAAACTGTGACAGTCATTCGCTTCATTACACCACTGCGCTTTTTTTTTTTTTCCCTTGCTCGTAGTAGAGGGCATTACCAAAAAAAAGTGAGCAGCTTGTAAATCATTGTAAATGCGCTCAAATGCTCCCTTGGGTGCCTAAACCCTGCCGCTTGAGCTTCAACATTCCTGTGCCTCTCCCAAGAGCCCCATGTATGGAGATTATAAATGGAAATAGCCCCGCCCCCACCTCTCCCCCCAACCCCCCATGTAAGTATCTATTATGTTTTGTCAATACCTTAATTAAATTAGACACTTTAATGTGATTTATCCTGATCCATACCCTTTATAGTTATAAAAGCCTTTTTGGCTCCCGGCCCAAAAAATGTCGGACAAATTGAGATGAGTTGAAAGCTGGAGGAAAAAAAAAAAAAGGATGAAGAATAGTTAAAGAGGTTGGGCAACGGAGGGCAATTTGTTATTTGCTAATTCACTTTTATTCCTCTTCTGCCATTTGGTTTAATTCTTTTTTTTTTCCCCCTTCCACCGCGCCGTCCCCCTGAACAGTCCCGCCTGAGCGACAGAGCAGGCTTTTAGAGACATTTAGCGATGTAATAAAATGTCAGTTATAAGAGATGACAGGACCGCGTCCAGACAGCCCTGTTGTCCTGCCTGATACGCCAGAGTACATTGGAGCGCATAAATAAATAAATAAATAAAAAAACAATCTGTACTAGTCTTGTTCAAAGCAAACTTAGTTAATACATAAAAAAAAAGAAAAATGGAAAACGAAATAAACTGTGTAATCACACAATATGATGGTGGATCGATTAAGCGCAGCGTACTGCTGACCCGAAACAGCTGACTCTCTTCAATCTCCATCTCTCTCTCTCTCTCTCTCTGCTTACATCTGGGCCCCTCAGATGCACAGCCATAAATAATACTGAAGAGATTAAGAGATTGGCTGGGGGTGGAGGAGGTGGGGGTGATTTTGGGGGGGGGGGGCTTTTTGTAATGGGTAGTGCTGTGCGTATCTGCACAGTTTCAATTCATCTCGTGGCAGGTCACAGTTGCTACGGAGACCAGGAGCCATCCTGTCCAATTAACTGGGAGCTGGTTGGTTATACAGGTGCAGGTGCTCGTCTAGTGGTCAGAATGTGTGTTATTTTGTACGTCTGTGCTTTTGTTTAAAATGTGTGTGTGTGTGTGTGTGTGTGTGTTGCATTAGACAGAGAAACAGACAAGGACACTGCCTTTTCAATTAAACGGAAAATGCAGAATGCACAGCATAAGGCGTGCGAATAAATTGTTTTCAAATTGTTGTCCTGTCAAAAAATGGCAGACTGTCTGGCAGTGTGTTAAATTATCACGATCTGCCACACATATTAATGTACTGAGCGAGTGAGTGAAATACCATTATTATTATTTCTATTATTATTATTTTTTTTTTTTTACACATTTCTATTATGTTTAAAATAAATGCTCCGTCTAAAAGAAGCTCCATAATTAAAATTGCACATACAATCAGCCAGGAGACTAAAGAACCTGAGAATAGACAGAAATCATGTTTAATAGAATCTCCCTTACAGTATAATAGGAGAATATGGGCAGTTGTTGAATTGTGTCAATAAATATTTGACGTCTCTACACATGGAGCGATGCAGTAAAAAGCACTTTTTCTATTTTGCCTCATGTTTTGGTTCAAGTAAAGTCCAATTCATCCCCAAACATGTTGAGATCATAGCTCTATAGCAGGCCATGAAGATTTTTCCATTTCAACCCACGTAAATCATATCTACATAAGGATAAGGGTTAAGGGGATCGCTAAGATGCTACACATAGGCCTGTGAGCAAGGTGTTTTAACCATCCGTGATGCAGAGATGCTGTATCATGGCAGTTCCCAGATTCCTGTTTCTGGGATATATGAAAAAATACATTCTGTAAAGGACATGTGATATATATATATATATATATATACATATATATATATATATATCTTCCTTAAACTGTATATATTATTTAGTATCTGTACATATTCTTTACAGAGCAGACATTTTTCTGTGTTTCAGTGGACCCCAGTGTCTAAAAAGACCAAGTTTAGAGGTAGATGAATAGACATTTCATACACCCCTGTCCTCCTTGTCCTCTCCAGTGATGTGTATCCTCCTCAGTTTGTGCGTATCCAAGTAACATTGCTGTTTGTATATTCTAAATGATCATTGCCTAGTTTCATCACCTCAGTGCTCTCAAACCTCCTGCTGTCCCAACACCTCGCTCAGTGTGTCTGGGCAGAGAATAGCATGGGCAGATGTATCATCTTTGAAGTGGGGAAGGGGGGGGGGGGGGCTGGCGTTCTCTGATCGCAGCATATCACGACAAAGAGAGAGAGAGAGAGAGAGAGAGGGCTAACCGCAAGCAAAGCTCCACCCAATAACACATATCACGGCCCATTTCCAACAGCTCTATCTAATAGGATGAAGCATCTGCAGAAAGCGCAGTCTGTAAACACATTCCCAGAATGTGGCGTGCTGGAAACTGAAAAGACAGAGGGTGCTTTTGGTTTGCTGCTTGGTTGGCAAATAAGCCTAATCTCTTTATAATGAGAGTAATCCAGTTACGCTCAGTAAATGGCTAGCGTCAGGCTAATTGAATAAGAGCCAAAGCAGGCTTTGTGTTGAAGACGAGCAGCCCTGCCTAAAGCAGCCTCCTGCATCCTGTCAATGCAAACCAGCGGCGGATAAAATCAGCATACTGTACAATTCGATTTCTGCACCTTACCACCGCGCTAATCATCCACCTGTTTATCCAACTACATGCTCATGACTACCGCTGGTTATCTGGGTCAAAACTTACCGGACACATAAAGAAGTGTTCGAACTGTTTATATATTAAAATATTATACTATTATTATATTTGTATTTACACTATATTATATATTTATTTTCATTGCATTCAAACAAATCCTTTTTTTTGCATAACGTGTACTGATCGGTGCTCCTGTAAATTGTTTTCGTCTGTTTCTTGTGCACGTTGCTTTTTTTCTAGTTCATTTTTCCCTTTTTCTTTTGTCTTTCCTAATTTATGTTGTTTGTCGGAGAAAGGGTCCTGGAGAAACGTTGTTTCCTACTTTGTACTGCGTTGTATATTGCCGAAAAGACAATAAAGCCTACTTGCCTTGACGTTTACTCGTTTCCAGTCATTTCCAGATCACAATCTTTGGTCTATTGTTAGATGCTCAAATCCCCAAACTCCTAATTTGTATTAAAAGCATAAAATTCTATTGGTTCACTGTCTATAAAAAAAAAACCTCTAATTATCTAATTATAAAAACGCCTGAGATTAGAATATGAAGCGGGGCAGTAGGTGGTATTGATTCCTGCACCTCTGCTTTGCTCCTGAGCTCAGAATACGTCTCGCGGACGCTCTTCTCCCGCTACATACATTTAGATGGAGTGCGATTTAAAATGAGCGAATGAATGTGTGCCCTGTGATGGACGGATGATTTACCAGGATGCAATAATCTCTAGAGCCACTGTAACTAAAATAAAGTCATCACTGAAGAAGAATGGATGTATTAATACACATAGTGGTTGAAATATTAAGAAGGGTTTTGGGGGGGGGAGTAAAGAGAACCATCCGTGCTGCACGAGGCCCCGGATTCCAAAAAAAAAAGGGGTTTTCTACACTTTTCTTCTGTAATTACAGTCGAATGTATGAAGTAAACACAGAAAAGAAAATTAGCATGTAACCCGATTCGAGAAAAGAGTAACTGCATCCAGAGAAGGAAAATGAACAAAAAAACAAGTCAGAACAAGAGCTCAAGGCTAAGACCCTTGGGGCCCCAATCAGTCTGCAATCCTTTTATCACGCGTTAGAAAAATCCCCCTTCTCTCTTTTCCAACAATGGCCACCCAAATGTGGACCTCATAACAGAGAAAGACAAACAGAAGGGTTTCCATTTAGGCATAATTACCTCAGTTTACTAATGTGGAGGAAAAGACATGTGTCGTTACTGTAAGCTTTTCCAGGCTGCTTATTTCTCGTTCCGATTCAACGTTCGGGCCATTTCAAACTAGCAAGGTCACCCCTCATTACCTTTAGGTCTAGCATGAGAAAACAACATTTATTTCCTTTTTTCGTGCGGCAGGTTTCAAGTTTTATATCTGTTTTTTAACAAAGAGAACTGGGTCAAAAGTACTAGAGAGGAACTAACAATGAATGTACAGGAGAGAGAGAGAGAGAGAGAGAGAGAGAGAGAGGGAGAGAGGGAGAGAGGGAGGGAGGGAGGGAGAGATAGATTTGAAAAGATTGCAGGTGCATCCTTAACCACAAGATGGAGCCCCCTGGCTTCACTCAACCCTTCAGTCAACCAATCAATAAGTTCACCTAGTCACAGACTGGTACAGTTACATGGGAGTTGGGTGTTACTGTGGCGAACACAAAAGACGAGTTGGATGTGAAACGACTGGCCGATTCTGCAGGCAGTGCAAAGCATTGTGTATGCAAACCTTAGCAAACGCAACGGAAGATTCCAGAAAGGACGGAAATGTGTTTCGTCAGAGAAAAACCCGAAAATTCGGGGTCAATTAAAGAAACTGGGCCAATTAAAGGGGTGATAATTAAATACAAGCAGCCAGCAGTCATATCTGAGTAAACAGATATGTCCTTAAAGTCCTTACTGAGAATACATGATAAATGAACCTAGATATTTACATTTAAAAATATAAAAATAATATAATTTGTAACTATATGTCATGTAAAGAAGTATTAAGCCAACGTACACACATAGAGTATATACATACATAAATTATATATACATATACATATAATATAGACATAAACATACACACACACACATACACGCATATATGTGGATATTTTGTTACAGCACCCTATAGTTGATCCATGTGGCAACGCTATCAAGTTTTAGAACCCATATGGTTCTGGGTGTTTCTGTTGTTGGGTCAGTTCGGGGCTCCGTAAGTGATTGTGGTCTGTGCTTAGCCTCTGCTGGATACATATAATAGAATAGCATTGCTGTGGTGTACGAGGTAGGGGCACTTCTCATTTCCTCACCAATTTAACCACAGACAAAGATGCTGCTGTCTGTCTGCTAGCAAGCTGTTGGAAATAAGATATTTGCGGGTTGGCGCGGAGGGCGGGGGGGGGGTAGGGTGTCTATCTCCTCAACTCCATAATAGCCTTCGAATTAAAATATCCAAAATATGATCAGGTATAGATCCATGTAGGACATAATGTCCTAGCAAGAAATAAACATTAGCGTGCAGGAGAGTAGGACATTACAGTAATGTTGTATGATATGATATGATATGATATGATATGATATGATATGATATGATATGATATGATATGATATGATATGATATGATATGATATGATATGACATGACATATGATATTGGAAATCTATGCCATGCTTGGTTGACTCACACACAAGTTAATTAACTTCTACTGGGGGTTACGGTGGCGGCCTGCCGAGAAGCTGGGTTCAGATTTCTCTATTATCAGAAACAGATTTCATCTCCTCCTAGGAGATGCTCCTGATACGATCTCTACTGAGTCCTGGCTCTGCTTCCATCTACTGTACCAAGAAGTGACTTAGGGGCATCCTTGGAAGCTGCCCCAATCCTCTTGCTTTTCTTAATTTGAAATAGCAGCCTCTTTAATTCACTAGCTCCTAATCCTATACTGGAGACTTAAAGCCAATCCCTCTGTCAGGGGGACTGAATTCTAGTCCATATCTGTCATAAAAAAAAGAAAAAAAAAAGATATATCTGCAACAATGGTTTGGTACATAAATCTCTTTTCCGCATCTTTTAAAGTGTTTTACTGCAAGATCATGAATATGGCCAAAATTTGGGATTGTTTCCACATTGTGCATTTGTCGCTATTCTGGGTGCTACCGAGTGTGGCCTCGGTTGCCTGGCTGTGGCGTGTTAACTGCTTCCTGAGATTAGTGTCAAAACCCAATTTGCCCGAGCGAAAACCCCCCAAATCAAATCAGCAGCTGTGCTGCCGTTTCCTGGATAAGACCGCGGAGAGCCGCGCAAAAGCTGCGCAAACGCCGCCAACGCGATCCTTCCCAAAACTCTCTCCAACCTCAGAGGTGCAGAAATTCAGTCAGCGTCCACACCTCGCTGCTAGCCATCATTATATCAGCTTATATCACATCTGCATCACTCACTGTCACGTTACCATCAACCTGCTAACTTTTACTCCTGTTCTCCCACTTCCTGCCATTTCTCTTCTTTTTTTTTTCTCGCTCCCCGTCTGTCTGAGCTCCGTCCTGAGATATGCAATCATCCTGTCGTCCGTTTTTTTTCTTTCTTTCTTCCTCTCCTGTCCTATCTGCTGTCTTGCTTGTTTTCAAAATGTCACTCACAGGGCAAACGGTATCTCTTTCCAACCCAACGCATTCCAACAATAACTTCCTGGACCGTGTTCCCGAGTGAGGAATGTGGGTCAGTAAAAAGAAGGCTAGGTGCTCTACCACCAAGCCCCTCCAGCTGCTAAACACATAAACTAAAAGTCATTTACACGGAAAACAGCCCCCCTCCCCCCACTACACATACACACACACACACACACAACACACACACACACACACACACACACACACCACCCGACAGCCTTTTTGAGTAATGCTGAAATATAAGCCTGGGTGATCAGGAATTCCCTCGAGCTCTGACGTGAACACCACTTACAGTACGAACGCAATGGTGTTGGCAGGACTGACACCTTGACAAATTATTTGATATTACTAGCAGTGTTAACAGGAATCTGATCACTATGTTTAGGATGATTTATAAAAAAAATAAATAAAATGTTTACATGTCTGGATAAGAGCGACATACAAATAGTGCTTTTGGTAACCATCTAAGAATTAATTCATTCAGGTATGACTGATTACAAAATTAAGGTACTAAATAAGCATGGACACAGTTGAGGGATTGTGTGTGTGTGTGTGTGTGTGTGTGTGTGTGTGTGTGTGTGTGTGTGTGTGTTTAGAACAATACATCGCATTTTGTTGAACAAAATTGCTATTACTGTTTAGTATTTCGAAATATCTTCAACACGTTTGCAGCTTCAAATGACCTTTCGTTTCAATCCAGGCCTTATTTACATCATATTGATTTAAGCGTTTATTTTTATTGTTTCCTTTACTTTTTCTTCCTTTTTCTTAGTTAAAAATCGCTTTCCTGAATTTTTCCCCCTCTCTTTGTAAAAACCTGTCACTGAAACTTTAGTACTAATCGGCTTACTTTACAAACATGCTGTCGTTAATCTGATTTATAACCCTATTTTCATAACGCCAATTGCCCCCCCTCCTCAAAACCCCCATAATTTAAATAACTCACTAACATGTACTCGATTTCACCCGAACCCTGCACTTTCAGGCTCTGCTTTCCCCCATTGTGGTTTTTCTGTGTATGCGTCTTTGTGTACACAGTGGTTATCATTAGTCAATCGTTAGCGCTGATAGCCTTGGTTTCAAAGTGGAACATTCTGTAGATGGCGTGCTTCACCTCCACGCCGGGATATGAGCTCATTGATTGCACAAAAACATTAAAGCCTGGCTGATTAATTGGGGCGTATTTAAATCAACATCAACATCTTTTCCAGGACTAAAAAAAAAAAAATGGTCCCCTGGAGAGCTCGCAAGAAGCCTGTTTGATGGCAGGTGGTGGTGGTTGGGTTTGGGAGGGGTGCTGCTGATTTCCTCCACTGAATAATAAGTCAATGAAGTTAACACTCCTTTAAAACAACGACCTGGGTGTAACTATGACGTGCTTTCGTACGTGGAGTCATGTATGGAGATCAGGGGAGGAACGACAGCTGCCCCGGTGCGCTAAACGCCTCGTCTTCCCTCGTTAACGCCGAGACCTGGACCCAAGTCGGCTTCGTTTCTTACGTGCCGGATCATAAATCAGGGTGCAGGTCCTAAGGCTACATTTCAACCTTCCTGAAACCCCATTAGCTCGCAACATATTGCAGTTTTCAGAAGACGAGGGACTCGGGAACGTCCCTCCGTTCGGTCGCCACACCCGATAGCATCAGTTAAAGCATTGTGTGCTAAACAAAAATAAAAAAGACTTTTACCACAGATTGGACTACCTGAAGAACATCTGGTCCTGCTGTACTTTGAGGGGGGGGGGGGCGGGAGGGGGGGGGGGGGGGTTGGTGGTTTGGGCTTGGGGTAATACAGGGTGCTGACCGGGGCCTGAAAAAATGTTTTATATATGTTTTCTCACGGTGAGCAAATATAGGAATTACGTTAATCATAGCCTCAGGGGTCAGGCTTTTTTTTTTTTTACGGAGACGGAGCGTGCTAGTGATTACATCGCTCGGGGAGCCGCTCGCAGAATAGACTCCAGAGAAAAGCTGTTGCATTTGAATAATGAGCCCATGGTGGGAGGGTAATTTGCGTGTATAAACGCAAGGAGTGTTTGTATCCATACGTAATTAAATGAAAGGGCACAGAGCGAGTTGTGTTTGACACCGCGGAGGGCGTACGGTCACGCCGGAGCATTTGCACATGATAACAGTGTCCTAGTCTACTGGACGAGGCCGACTTTCGAAGGATAATGAACACTTCATGTCGACCCATAGAGAATAAGCATAAATATATAAACATCCATGATTTATAAGCCAATCAGCACTGCAGCAGATGGAGCTCATGCCTGGTGGGTCTCGGACTAGTTGACAGTCAAGGTTATTTGTAACCAGACGGAATAGACGGAAAGGATACTGTTTCGGGTCTGTAGTGGTTCATGCGCTGGCTCAAAATCTGTCGAACGATCTCGCAACATAATCACGTAGTATTTAGATAATGGGAGATAATGTGGATTTGATTGAAAGTAATCAACACAGTTGTTGTTGTTGGTTTTTGGTCGTTGTTTTGTCTTTGTTTTTTTACTTCCATTGCATGCCGCTCCATTCCAAAAACAGAAACAATTACGCCAAATAATCTATTTTTCTACCACTCGTCGAGCAGCGCGGAACCTCGCACGCTTTTAATAGCCTATAAAATGAAACTTCTACCTTAAACACATTTCATCTGCCTGCTCGGCCAAGTTTAGCCTTAGTTATTTCCTTTCACACACAGTCCCTACATTCAAAACCAACATCCCTTCAAGAGTTTTTCTCCAATTTATATATAGAGCCAAAGAAACATTTTTTTTTCTTCTTCTTCTCTCTCTCGCTCGCTCGCTCTCATTTCTCCAACGTTCCTTGAGGCCCATTGACTCGTTTCCTCTGTAGTGCCTCCAGGGACCTCTGTCCCATGCCAGATGGCTTTGGAGAAGTCTTTTTTTAAACAAAGTTGTTAAATTGTCTCATTCAATTCCAGTTGTGCCTAAGGCAGATCTTCTCACCCTTCTCCGTCTCTTCGGGAATAGGCTCCCGGGTGGATCGGACACACGCGTGACCACACGCGTGCGCGTCCACGCCGACGGACCTCGCAAAAAAAAAAAAGAGAGCGGCATCTGTAAACGTCATATCTGCTCCGGAACGCTGAGGTAACACGTGGTACAAACATGAGAGTAAAGTCTCATATTTTTTTCATCAACCATGACTAGCCAATGGGATCTCACCGCAGTGTTTACAAGACCAGATTACTCCCTGGTCTCCATTAGAGAGAAGTACCTAATATATATATATATATATATATATATATATATATATATATATATATATATATATATATATATATATATATATAAAAAACAGCGCTAACATCTATGACAACGCCAATTGAATAACGTACAGCCTATAAACTCCATAAAATGATGCAAAACTCTATCGATAAACAGTACTGTGCAAAGGCAGGTGTGAAAAAAATGCTGTAAACAAAGAATGCTTTCAAAAATGGAAGTGTTGATTATTTACTTTCATCAATGAACAAAAGAAATGGAAATAAAAATCAATATTTTTGCCTTCAAAATAGCAGTAACGCTTCTATGTACACTTACACACAGTGTTTATGAAGGAACTCGGCTGGTCGGTTGTTCCATGTTGGAGAAGTAAACACAGATCTTCTGTGGATGGAGACGTTCTCACATCCTTCTGTCTCTTCATGTAAATCCCACACACCCTCCATGATGTTGAGATCAGGGCTCTGTGGGGGTCGTGACATCACTTCCACTACTTCTAGTTCTTCAAAAGGTACTCACAACAAATATTGATTTGATTTCGATTTTTTTCCTTTTGTTCTCTCACGTCTCATTTTGTTCTTTGAAAAAAATAATCACTATATTTCTGAAAGCATTCTCTGTTTACAGCACTTTTTCACACCTACCTAAAACTTTTGCACAGTACTGTATATATAGATATGTACACCACACTTACTAGCTCCCTGAAATATCGCCACGTCTCATATACGTCTAACATAACTATATATGTGTGTCGCGAATTCATCGAAATATCGCGGAATTTTCAAAGACTGAATTTTCCTGAACAATATTACATCATAAACGATGTTTCGCTAACAAATATTATAATACTAATATTATAAAAAACACATTACTATATTATTCATATTAAGTTATAAATGAAGTGTTTAAGTATAATACTTTACATATAAACATAATGAAAGAACCATCTTTCAGATTTCTCTAAGCCAATCAGTAAGCGGCAGTTCTGTGCTTAGCCAATAGGAGCACATGTTGATCAATAGAAAAATAGTCCCAGAGTTTAAACCTGGTTTACTCTAGTGACTGTTAACTGTTTTAAGTGTACTGTACTGTAATTCAGTGTTCTTTAAATGTGTTTTTATACATTATTTGCTGATTGCGTGTGTGAATAAAGTCAAGTGCTGTACATTATATGCACTGTACTATGTTTACAAAGTCGATTTTTATGCTTTAAGCTCTTATTCAATGTTATTAATGTTCTCTAAATGTGTCTTTATACATTATTGTTGATGATATGTGTGAATAAGGTCAAGTATCATACATCACATGTACTGTACTATTTTTATAAAGTGACATAAGGTCGATTTTTACATTTTAAGTTTATTGTACTGTTATCCAATGTCCTTTAAATGTGTTTTATACATTATTTGGTGATTATATGTGTAAATTAGGTCAAGTACTGTACATTAAATTTTTTTTTGACATGTTTATAAAGTGACAAAGTAGATTTTTACATCAGTATTTCACAGTGACGACGTGACAATTTGCATTAATGAAGGGATGCTTTTATTTGCACTTTTTATTGCAATGTTATGATCATAGATCCAGGTCCATCTGATAGGGCGCACCAGCCCTGGTCTTTTAATAAGCTGTATTTAAGTTTTGCCAGGATACGTCCTTGTGTATGCATTATTTATTTGGTCAAAACCCTGGATATTTGTTTCAGGATGAGTGTTATGACTTGGCCACCTCCTGAGAATGAAATGCCCCCTTGGCAAAGCTTTTTCCCCCCTTTTTTTTTTGCACATCTTGCACTCACTGAATAGAGAATTTCAGCACCAATACCATCTGAATAGCATTCTTCTCATAACCGTAATGCGTGAACAATGACAGCTTGGGCCCACACAACAGTGCCGGGGTAAACATCAGTGACAAAACCTAATTAAAGCCATAAAAGAATGTGGACTTGTATATCAAGCTCTGTCATGAAGGACATATTGGAAACCGGGGTTTCCATCGAACGTCCCGGTACTGCGTCGGGTAAAGAGTTGTAAATTAAAGGCGTGCTGTCGGGCCCGGATTTCATCTCCAGAACTTTTGGATTGAGCACACGATCGCAGATCAAATCAGGAAGCTTAGATGAGACAGGCATTATCTGGATGGCTAATTCCTTCCTTTGTAGTTCCTTCACACCATTGAATTCATTAAAAATCCTTTCCAGTAAGTTAAGTGTGGCAGATCTGAAACAGACCCTGCAACCTTGAGATCTCTCTCTCTCTCTCTCTCTCTCTCTCTCTGTGTTTGCTTTCTTGCCCAAAGCATCACAAGACTACCACGTAAGCCAATCTGTTTCGAGTTTGAAGGTCTCATGCGCTTAGCCATTCAGTTTAAGACATGTAAAGCAGCTGATTTTTAAATTTTTTTTATAAATAAAAGAATAAACTCCTTTCTTTGCATCTATTTCTTACCTCATATTAAATAAAACGAGCTTGTTTTTTTTTTTTTACCAATCCCAGAGTGCACAAGGCTTGGATGCTAATAATTGTTACAATAAATGCGTGAATAAAAGCCAATAAAAAAGAAAAAAAAGAAAAAAAATCATGAGGTAATTGGGGTCTTCTACTAATTCCGAGTCATCTCTGCTGGATGGCGGGATCGCAAATGTCAAATTGAAACCCGCGATTTGGAACGAGGATCGACCGCGCAGGAACGGCGCCTTGCTTAACGCGCAAAAGGCGGTCTGTGCGGTAAAGGGCGATCATTTCCATTCAGCGGGAGGTGACAGGAATAACCCCAGGTGGCACAAACCAACAGAGATGGTTGCTATTAAGAGTTACAAGTATCATAACATTCCGCAGAGAAATAATACCCGAATGACGGTTGTTTTCCCTTGTTTCGGCGGGACATATTTATAGCCAATTACAGACGAGCGGCCTAATAAATCGATGAGGTAAGCGTAGGAAATGACACATTTCTTTCGCCTTGCCTAGGACTGCCGCAGCTTGAGTAATGAAGTCTCTGCGTGATGCTCGATTAATACAGGCCTTCGTCCATGTGCTACTAATCGCCTTTGTGTAACACAAAAACAAAAAAAAGCACACAAATCCCTGGCAGGAACAATAGGTGCCATTCAAGTAGCGTTATTTTGCAAAGAAACCCGCGCCAGCGCTTTCAACTTAAGGGTCGATGTACAAGGATGTACACGGTGTCTGAAGCAGCGGCTCGTTTCAAGATGCTTTCAGGGGTGAGCTCTTGTTGGCTCGATGCTTCTGACACTCCTAATATGTTAAAGAGCACTCTGCCAGAGAATCGCATCGGTAATGGACTGGCACCGTGCCTCAAACACTCGCCGATAGTCTCTATCGCGGAGCTACAGGCTTCTCTGATCCTGACATTCTGCTCCTATGACTCTTTCAAGCCATGGAGGTTGGAGAAGGGGTGGGGGCGTTTTAATCATTTCCACCAGCCCTCTACCCAAACAACATGCCTCAACATGAAGCCCTGATCAACCTATTCATTATTCTATCGACTCTCCTCATGAGGCTTCCATTATCAGGGGCCGGACCTGCAACGCAGACATGACCCACAGCCCTACCGAGAGCCGTGAATCACAAGCAGCGCCACAATCATCTGGAAGACTTGCTTTTTTTGCCCCCGCCCCCCCCCCCCCCCGCCCCCGCCCCCCCCCCCCCCCCCCCCCCCCCCCCGCCCTCCTCATTCCTTATCACATGGTTATGGTTTAAAAGTTGGACCGAATCGCAAAGTGCACCTTTCCTAATAAATAGCTCAAAGCTGGCTAGTTCTCTTCCTACTATTGCAAACTTCCAGACAGATTTGGTTCAACCAGCATGACCCGTGTGGAGAGTGTTTTTTTTCGGTTGAAAGCACACGCTGTACAAATAGTAACTGAATAAATGTGTGTATGAAGCTATAAAAAAAATTAAACACTTTGAGCGAAACCCAAAATGGCATTGTGCTCATGTCTTCTCATTGAGCAAACAAGCCACATGGAATGTCGACGAAAGATTATTTGCTCACATTTGCTGATGTGTGTGATTTCTGGGTTTGGAACGGACGCCGGGACCGAGTTTCTATGTAGACAGCCTTCTTGCGATCTGATTACACGAGTCGAAACGAAGACCGACTAGAAGATGTGGTCCAGGATGAAGAATGACATCAAGTGTGAAAATCCAATCACCGGAGATTGATTGTATGGCAAGCATTAAAAAAAAAAAAAAGCAAGGCGACGACGGGATTTTTGGAAATAAAAATAATAAATAAATAAAACCCACCACAATCTCACAAGAGCAAATCTTGCGTTTGATTAAAGTGGAATAAAACTATTATTCAGGCAGGAATGTATTTCCAAAATACACCCCGGAGGGGGAAATGTTCTTCTTACACGCGTCTGTCAGGGATGTTAAAGGTCTATAAGCGTCGTTACGTCTGGGCATAGTATTGAACAGTCCTTTGTAGAGAAGCGCTTGTGTGTGTGGAGGGGGGGGGGGGGGGGGGGGGGGGGGGGGGTTTGGTGTGAGAACAACAACGGAAGCGAGTCGGCTTTCCGGAATGGCGGCGACGCAGCCTGCACGGGCGACTCGTGTCTTCCCTGAAATCCATGTGTGGTCAGTCTGTGTAGCACATGTGAGAAAGTGAGCCAAATAAGACTCCATCTGACTGCGAGAGAGAGAGAGAGAGAGAGAGAGAGAGAGAGAGAGATGCACTGACAGACATATTAATTAGCATAACAACATTAGCATAAACAACAATAGTCGCGCTGCTTTACGGAAGGTAAGCAGAATTCGTTGTTCAGCATTCCTTTTCCATCTCATTCCTAAACCTACATCCCCTTCGACAGCAGGTAAATCTACAAACACCGACAATATGAAACCCAAGCGGATAAGAAAGCCAAAATAAATAAATAAATAAATAAATAAATAAATAAATAAAAGTGTCGGATGCCCTCCTCGTGGTGCCACGCTGATTAAAGCCAAAACCAGAGGATTAATTCTCCTAATTCTTTGCTGAAAAGCCAGTCTCCTCCAAAAGACCTTCTGTCTTGGCTGCGGAACATTTTCACTCGTGTATCGCCCCAACGCAGCCAATCCAGGTTTGGTTTGGAGGCGGCTCAATTGCGCGGCGGCTGCGGAGTTCAATTCTGCTGTTCAACAACTACGTAACGTTTCCATGTCGCTTTGGATCAAACGCAGGAATATTAAACACATCGTTTCGTTTCGAATGTTTAAAACGTTCAAAAGTGGTCCTACAACGTTCGTCCAATGGAGGCTTCTCCTTTTTACACCCCTGCGTTTCATTAAACCACGCTGCAACAACCGCTAGAATAATATGCTTTTAAATACTCTGTTAAATGTAAAGGCCTGCCAAATGCTTCCAGCGTCAGATTTACACGATCGGAATAATATTACAATTGTTGTTTTAACGGATGAAGTTATTATCGGGTTCTAATGTTAGAGTGCCTTGTCATAGAAGTTTAGGAAGACAGACACTACTAATAAGGCGGTATCTGTATATGACAGGGAAGCATAAACACTCTGATTATGATTTCCTGGTGTTTACCACACGGCCAATTATCAACCTGTTTGCGTGTTTTGTTTTGTTTTTTTAACAGGGTGAATATTATATTCACAGAGAAATGAAGCTTGAAATGATTTGATTAAAATGATTGCATGCTAACTGGTTCCTGTGCTGTTGCTGTCCCTGCGAGGCTGTGTGGCTCTTTCATGATCTTACTCAATTTCTCTCTCTCTCTTTTTCTTCTCCCAGGCAAGATATAATGAAAGACTGTGCCCGAGGAACACTAGGTTCATTTTCAGAGGCTTTCCAGGCCAATGGAAATCGAGCCATTCGGCCATGTCTCATTAAGAGCGAGATTAGAGTCGGTGGGTCTCCAATGAGTAAAATGATTTGTCCTCTGAGGTGCCTTGTGCCTGTGTACAAACATGTATGTTTAAGTCTACGGCCCATATGGCGTTACGACATGTGTGGGAATGTGTGTAAACATCTGTGAATGCAACACAAAGTCCACTATGTTTAGGCCACAGGTCGCATTTCACTGGGGACCACAGACAAGCCAGAACACCTTAACTGACTTAACCCAGCACTCGAATATCCACCTTGGCTGATTGGGTAGGCGTTCACCGGCGCCCTCAAGCTACACATTAGCCAAATCGCAGGCTACGACAACAGGGTTGATTATTTTATGGTGCGGAACAACAGAAGAAAAAAAAACATTCTGGCTGGGACGGGGTTGGGTGGGAAGTGGTCCGGCCCGACAGCAGTCAGCTGGAGCGATCAGAACATGAAGCCATTACTGTGCAGCCAATGAATCTTTTCAACACCTCCGTAGTGTGGTTCGACCCTGTCTTCTTACTGCTGCCTCGTTGTCCAGACCTCCTCACTCCATCAATCACCTTGTCAGCCTTCTCCCAGTGCTGCACTGCTGCTGCAGTTAAAATAACCTCTCTCTCTAAATGATGAGTAATCTGGCCCGGACACAGACCTGAGAGTTCGAGGTGCCAATCCAAATAGCACCGAATAGCCGTTTTTCGACTGGAAAAATCGAAATAAATAAGCAAAAGCTCTCTTGATATCCACGGCCAATGGGGTTGACAAAGGCATATTAAGATCTGGCCAGCAATGCTTGGTACTGAGAATTTTCCAGATGGTCGCTATAACAGCCTGAACACCCAGGTGCTGGGGATGTGTGACTGGGTGGGAGTTTTTCGTCATTGGGCTGGCTGAACCATTTACAACCTAAGTCCTAAGATGCTTTGCGTGTGATGCTGCCGAAGGAGCAGGGTGTCACCCCCACCTAACCCCCCTCCTCGCCAGCCCCGCCCCGCCTCCCGTAACCTCTGTACTTCTGACCTCTGTTACTAAAGTCAAAACTGCAGTGCTAGCTTTGTCATATGGATGTTCAACTAGAGGCGTGTTCCTCCCGGGGCACCGTTTTCCATCAATCAGAGAAAACGGCTACTCGAACCCACCTTTGATTGGACAGGCGTTCACTGTCGCCCTCAAGCTACACATTAGCCAAATTGCAGGCTACGACAACTGCTAATGAATTTCAGGCTGGAAGCATCTTACATGCTAAGGCCTTTGGAAAGACAAAAGATTCACCGAGTGGCACTCTCAACTGTCGAGACACCTCCACTGATCAGGTGATATCGGTTGGCTGGATCTCTGCGGAGCCATTTCCGGATCCCTGGAGTCCCCAGTGCTAAGTCTGAAGACTGTGCATTCTCATCGAGCAATAAACTAAAAGCTGCCATGGGCAGTGATGAATGGCACCATCCAGGAAATGTACAGCCTTCCATGTAACAGCGTCCCCAGCGGACGTGACTTCGTAAATGATGGCAATCGTACATTAAGCCCTGACTATTCGTTTTCTTCTTGACACGTTAAAAGGGCAGAAGGGAGCCTGGCAGGAGAATGAAAGGGCATACCCTCAGCCATTTGCTTCAAATTCATTTTGGAGGGCTTTAAGAAGACAGAGAAAGTGAGAGAGAGAGAGAGAGAGTGAGAGAGAGAGAGAGAGAGAGAGAGAGAGAGAGAGAGAGAGAGAGAGAAAGAAGGGAAAAGTACATCGGAGCTGGTGAAATTCCAAGAGATACAATCAGTGTCAGTGCCAAAAAACAAAACATTCAGCATGACAAAATTATAAAAGGCATAAAGAACACAAAGGCATGCTCCAACATCCAAGTCCCCAGCCCACATTTTGTTCCTCCGCTGAAAATGTGTCAAGGTATTTACATTCCAGCAAGGAGACGGCTGCGGTCGCTTGTGCAAAAAAGATGGTGGCGCCTTGCTCCCTGCCTATAGGGTACATAGTCTGGACACGGAGTCATCTCCTGCTTGAAGCTATTGGTTCTCCACGTCGACTCTGTTGTCTTAATGGACAGTGAAAGCTGGTTTGACTTAGGGAAAATGAAATAATGCGGGGAGGTTAGTGTGGCATGAAGACATCTGCGATGTTAACCTGCAACGACTGCGGGCGTGCGGAAATCAAAAGACCCGATAAGTGCTAGGAATCAGGGTGTGAAACCAAGACCGTTCCATGGATATGTGTTAATCCAGATCCTGAGGTTAAGACTGGGGGTATGGGGGGAAGGGGGGGTACATTAGCATAATGAGTTTTGCTAATGGCATTCAAGCATGCTGCGGAGAGAGCGCAGGAATTCCCGGATTAACGGGACAAGTCAGAAACAATATAACTTTGCCTTCTGCTAAGGAGGTGGAAACCTACAAGAAATGGCACGCTCCCCTTAGGCGTTATTAACCCACGCGCCGACTCATAAGAAGCCTGACCTCATGGTTGCACATAAAGTGAGATCTAGGCAATAAGAGCTGCTTTCTTTTCGTCTGGGAAGAGACATAGATCTCTAATGAGAAACAGGGATGTGGATTTATCTGTCGAGTCGAGGGGTCTGGAAGATTTAGTAGCTCTGCCTCGAACAAAACCTAATTGAATCCAATCATCAACTGGTCGCCGTTTCTGAACAAATGGGTCGGACTCACGAATGCGTCTGAACGCAGACATTTCTTCACGCGCTAAATCTCGGCCGGTTATCCCTGTTCCGTGCCGTCCATGCCAGTAGTCAAGGCAACAGCTGTGCAAGGCAACAGCTGCTCGATGCCACAATCATAAACATATCCTCTGACCTGTTTCCCTCATTGTTTGATGTTTGCAGGACAACACCCAGCTGGTGCGCTTAAGTTGCGCCAAAACGCGCTGTCTTAAAGCCAGAACAAAATAATATACAATAATACACAATAATGGAGGGAGGCTGTAGCTCAGTGGTCTAAGGCACCGGGCTGCTGATCGGAAGATCCGGGTTCGACCCCCGGTATTGCCAAGCTGCCGCCCTTGGGTCCTTGAGTAAGACCCTTAACCCTCTGTGCTCCAGGTGCGCCGTTTCATGGCTGACCCTACGTTCTGACCCCAACTACCAACAACAAGCTGGGATATGCGAAGAAAGAATTTCACTGTGCTGTAATGTATATGTGAAAATAAAGGCTATCCTTCCTTCTATCCTTCTAATAATGTGGCTTAGTGGCATGTTGGGTCTCTCACCACCAGGGTTGGGGGTTCGAATCCCACCTCCGCCATGTGTGTGTATGTGGAGTTTGTATGTTCACACCGTGCCTCAGGGGGGTTTTCTCCGGGTCCCCAGGTCCCGGTCCAAAAACATGCACGGTAGATTGATTGACACCTTGGAAAATTGCCCCTAGTGTGTGAGTGTGAGTGTGTGTGCGCCATGTGATGGGTTGGCATTCCGTACAGGGTGTGTCCTGCCTTGATGCCCCAAGACGCCTGAGATTCAATGAATGAACGAATGCGCAATAATGACTTTTCCTTTATAATAGCAATATCTGTGTTCGTCTTTATTCAACCGTCCTTAATGGTCCCTAATGTAACCCAGTCAGAGTCGTGATGGATTTTACAAGGCAGGAATACAACGTAGGCCATGAGGCATTTTCATTTAGACCGGCCATTCCAAACACCTGGGGGCAGCACTGCCCATCTCCTTACATCATCTCCTGAAGGGACTTACACTTATGGTTTAAAAAAACTGTGGGAAAAGGTTTAGACAATTGTGTTTTATTAGGAACAAGATGCTAACTGCTTTAATTTAAAAAAGACTACGAGTACCTGCGTAGAGCTACTGATCTTCTACTTCAATTTATCATTTGCCCAATTGAGAATATCACAATACCAGAACATAGGAGTATATTTTTACAGGTCATAAAGCCTTACGGGCTGCTTGTTATAATTCACCCGCCAATTCCCAAAAGATCTCGTTTCATTGCAAATGAGAGTAGTTAAGTAAGTAACGACATGTAAGGACATTACATCATTTTTTAAAAAACTTAAATTACGTAAAGTAACAAGAATTAAGTTACAGTTTCGTACAGTTCGGAAATGTTAAAGATTTCAAATCCCGAAAATCAAGCCTCCCCCCAGTGCCACCTAGTGGACAAACAACAGTAATCAAACCGTAATCAGTTACATGAAAAATTGCACTACTTATTACATTTTGAATAGGGTCATGTGTAATCTGTAACCTATTCCATTTCCAAAGTAACCTTCCCAACACTGCTGGCTCGCCAAGTCAAGCCGACACCTACCGACAATTCAAATGCACAGCGCTGTTTCATCTTTGATTTATGCCACTCGGCTGAGCTGGGCTTGGGCAAACACTGGCCTGCTAGGCTGAGAGGTTTGTCAGTTGAGCTTTGAAGGTCAGAGATTGTTATGGACAAAGCGGATTAGGTGAGGTTCTGTCTAGTTTAATAATAGTTCTCCATCTGCCTCCAGTCCATTTACCCTTAACTTAATCACTGTGATTAATTTCCAGGACCTAAAAGCAATACATGATATTCGACTGAAAGCGCAGTGGAAAACTGCATTATCCGCACAGCTCTGATGATGATGATAAAGATCTGATAATGAGATACAGCAGGAGAGTGGAGAAATATGTAAGAATTTCCCAAGCTGTAAAGTAAAATAGGAAGAAAATAAGATTTCCACAACGCACATGATTACTATTCTAATTATTATTATTATTATTATTGTTATTATTATTATCATTTTGGCACCGTCATTATGGATTGTTACTCCCCTGATTATTATCAACCTAAATAAATGCCTTCTAAATTTGCTTTGTAAGGCTCTGGGCTTGGAAACTGGGTCTGTACTGCATTAAGGACGTAGATTTAAGAAAGCCTTGGCTTCGCAACAAAACACATTTGTTTAATTAAGCGCCATGCTGTTAGCACTATTTTCCATCTTTAAAAACCCACTCTCGGGGCTTTGCTTTAAACTTACCGAGGGAGTCCTCTCATTCTTTGGCAACGAAGGGACAAACAAAAACAAAGCAGGTTTCAATGCGTGAAAACGCTGCACCGCCACAAGGTTTAATATAAAAAAAGTCGTGTAAATACAAACGGTAAATAAAAGAATTTGGGCCACATATGTTCTCTATAGAGCCTAATTTCACCAGCGCATACTTCGACGAATTAATACATTTCCCCTATTTTAACGGAGACATCCAGCTCCAGCTCAGTTCGGCTGTGCTCTCTTTGCCAGATGTGCTCCCTACGCCCTGGTGGCCTTGACAGGCAGGATAAAAATGTTTGAAGCCGCCTGTTTCTCATCAGTTCTGCTGCCTCAGAGGAGCCTCTCATTTCGACCTGTCCGACACCTTTCCCCGAGACCACGTCTCACACACACACCAATGGTGCCAGAGGGGGTTCGAAGAGGAAACTGATAATGTCATTATCCAACACAGACCGAGCCGTCGCTATATTTAAACATTTTGAGAACGTATGAATCTACAAGTACAAGACGAAATTCGAGGGCACTGGTGTTTATAAAACATGATTTTGTCACATGATATATGATTTTGATCTAATTTATCTCATTCATCCTTTCCTTTCAAAGACCAGATTCCATGCTTAATGTATTTTCAGCCTCTTCAGGGTTGCAATCTGATTGACCCTCCAGACGTTCCTTGTGTTCTGCGTGTTGTTGTTTCCAGACGGACAAATACAACAAATACACATTAAGCGACTCCCACACCGAGCTTTTTTAAAACACGATGATATAATCGCTGTAGTGAATAAAATGGGTTATTTAACGACAATATATATCTGTATACTTGCTGGTAAGCTATAGGAAATTGTGTTTATTAGTAGCATTAGGCAAATTGCCCATTTAGTGCTTTGTGACTAAATTTCCCAGATTCCCCGGCTAATTGTATATATATATATATAATATATATATATATATATATATATATATATATATATATATATATATATATATATATAAGATGACACAGTTTTGGCCACTTCTGTATTACCCCATAATATCATGTGGACAATCGAAATGCTTCTCGAAAGCACAGATGCCTGAATATTTGTACGTTTTCCAAATAAAAGTGCAGCCTGTTACTTGAATGCGATGGTATTCAGTGTTAGGTTAGTGCGGTCGCTGACCAGCGCTGCCAAAGCAACTTTTCATTAGGGATATTCGGGACCAAAGAACAATCTGTGTAAGTGGAAAATCTGCAAATTTGATACGAAATGAAGCTGGGTAATAATAACCTTGGCTTGCTTCTTCAACTGGAGAGACAGATGGGCTTTACAGTAAGTAAAGACACGCAGGAAAGTTCTCCAGGTAATGCTCTTTGACATCCTAAAAGCACCGATTCTCTGATATCTGGACCAGATGAGCGCAATAAGTTACGCTCCGGAGAGCAACGGGGTCAAAGTTTAGGTCGAGAACATTTTTACGGGGTGCCCTGGGAAGCTGCGGTCCAAAACCAGTGGCCTTCACTAACCGGGCCTTGGAAGAGATCCGGCTTCGATCCGCTCTTCCGTGAACGTTATAAACTGCTCTGGTCAAGAGGGACCCCTTTTACAAAATAGAACACATCATAGTAAAATCATCAGAATGGCCTTAGGCTGATGGAAAACCCATGTGAAATAGCAACAACTGTTTTATAACAGTCTCTCTCTGTTTTTTTTTTGCATATGGAAGCTTTGAACCACAAGCAATATAAGGCTAAATAAATCATCAGACTGGATATTATCCTTTGTAATTTGGCACTGTGGCACATTAAACAGACCCACGCTGGGCTTAGCTGCAATACGGTACAATAGTTGGGTCCAAGCTCGTCAAACTGTCCCTTTAGGATTTAAGTTCACAATTGCAGGAAAATGCAAGAAAGCCTTTTTTCTAGTTTTGCTCAAGCCCAGATTAGAGGCCGGACTTATTGTAGATCCGGTTTGTTTTCGGACTTACTGTAGGGTATGTGCCAGCTCTTCTCACACCTCTTACAAGTTCTTCTGCCACGGAAAAAAAAAAAAAATTATTTATTTATTTTTCGTTTTTATCACCTGAACAGCAAAAGTCTGCCGAGCAAAATACTGCCTGGAGGATTATTTCTTTTTAAAGCATCAAAAAAAAAAGAAAGAAAGAAAAGCCTATTGTTTCATATCCGCTAGGGGAGAATTCTGCAGCTTGCCAGTAGAGGTCCTGTAGTGATAATTCTGCTGTGTATATCTTTGCATAATTGATGCTGCTTTCCATATGTTTATCCTCCGGTAAAAGAAAAAAAAAATACAGGACAGTCTTTGGTGTCAGGGTAGTTCCAAGTACAACATCTGTGAAACATTATATCTGTTCAATCCAACAGGCAGGTTATGGTAATTAAAAATCCCGACAGGTAATCAAGTCGCCGGAAGCCAATTAAAGGAGCCTGCGCTGGGTCGCCTTCTCTGCTCGGCCAGGGTGAAGCTACCAAGGGTAAATATCGATCATCTTTATCACTCTTACACCACCTGGTGCACAAAATACATCACCCTCTCAGTTTAAAACTGCAAAGAGAACAATGACATCATGGGATACATTTGTTCTGGACAAAGATCGTCCGCCGTCCCCTTGACTTTAGGACATACTGTACCGACACATATTTAACTGTGGGTGGAAATATCAGGCGCACATACAAAATAGCGGGAATTAGGGTGTCTCTTGCATTAACCGATTATTCTAGCGATTGTTCTTTTGATTCAGTTCGATTTACAGCCATACATGAGCTACAAGTTCCGTTTCATTCAGCAGAGCTTTTGACAAAGAAAATACATCAGCACGATCAATCAATAATGCTAAATAGTAAATTCAAATATTACATTATTGGAATAAATCAAGAATTTTATTAAGCGATTATTCTGTTGATTCATTGAGCAATTAGTTAAAAATACCATTTCGTGCCTCAGGGGGTTTTCTCTGGTTCCCCAGTTTCCTCCCGGTCCAAAAACATGCACGGTAGGTTGATTGGCACCTTGGAAAATTGTCCCTAGTGTATGAATGTGTGTGTGTGAATGTGTGTGTGTGTCCTGCGATGGGTTGGCATTCCATCCAGGGTGTATCCTGCCTTAATGCCCATAGATGCCTGAGATAGGCACAGACTCCCCGTGACCCGAGGGAAGATCGGACAAAGCGGTAGAAGATGAATGAATGAATGATTATATCATGGGATTATATCATATATATATATATATATATATATATATACAGACGTGGACAAAATTGTTGGTACCCTTTGGTCAATGAAAGAAAAAGTCACAATGGTCACAGAAATAACTTTAATCTGACAAAAGTAATAATAAATAAAAATTCTATAAATGTTAACCAATGAAAGTCAGACATTGTTTTTCAACCATGCTTCAACAGAATTATGTAAAAAAATAAACTCATGAAACAGGCATGGACAAAAATGATGGTACCCCTAGAAAACACAGAAAATAATGTGACCAAAGGGACATGTTAATTGAAGGTGTGTCCACTAATTAGCATCACAGGTGTCTACAACCTTGTAATCAGCCATTGGGCCTATATATATGGCTCCAGGTAATCACTGTGTTGTTTGGTGATATGGTGTGTACCACACTCGACATGGACCAGAGGAAGCAAAGGAAAGAGATGTCTCAAGAGATCAGAAAGAAAATTAATAGACAAGCATGTTAAAGGTAAAGGCTAATAAGACCATCTCCAAGCAACTAGATGTTACCTGTGAGTACAGTTGCACATATTATTACAGAAGTTTAAGATCCATGGGACTGTAAGCCAACCTCCCTGGACGTGGCCGCAGGAGGAAAATTGATGACAAATCTAAGAGACGGATAATCCGAATGGTAACAAAAGAGCCTAGAAAGACTTCTAAAGAGATTCAAGGTGAACTTCATGCTCAAGGAACATCAGTGTCAGATCGCACCATCCGTCGTTGTTTGAGCCAAAGTGGACTACATGGGAGACGACCAAGGAGGACACCATTGTTGAAAACGAATCATAAAAAAGCAAGACTGGAATATGCCAAACTACATGTTGACAAGCCACAAAGCTTCTGGGAGAATGTCCTGTGGACAGATGAGACAAAAATCGAAGTTTTTGCCAAGGCACATCAGCTGTATGTTCACAGACGAAAAAATGAAGCATATCAAGAAAAGAACACTGTCCCTACTGTGAAACATGGAGGAGGCTCTGTTATGTTCTGGGGCTGCTTTGCTGCGTCTGGCACAGGGTGTCTTGAATCTGTGCAGGGTACAATGAAATCTCAAGACTATCAAGGAATTCTAGAGAGAAATGTACTAGCCAGTGTCAGAAAGCTTGGTCTCAGTCGCAGGTCATGGGTCTTGCAACAGGACAATGACCCAAAACACACAGCTAAAAACACCCAAGAATGGCTAAGAGGAAAAAATTGGACTATTCTAAAGTGGCCGTCTATGAGCCCTGACCTCAATCCTATTGAGCATCTTTGGAAGGAGCTGAAACATGCAGTCTGGAAAAGGCACCCTTCAAACCGGACACAACTGGAGCAGTTTGCTCATGAGGAGTGGGCCAAAATACCTGCTGAGAGGTGCAGATGTCTCATTGACAGTTACAGGAAGCGTTTGATTGCAGTGATTGCCTCAAAAGGTTGCGCAACAAAATATTAAGTTAGGGGTACCATCATTTTTGTCCATGCCTGTTTCATGAGTTTATTTTTTTACATAATTCTGTTGAAGCATGGTTGAAAAACAATGTCTGACTTTCATTGGTTAACATTTATAGAATTTTTATTTATTATTACTTTTGTCAGATTAAAGTTATTTCTGTGACCATTGTGACTTTTTCTTTCATTGACCAAAGGGTACCAACAATTTTGTCCACGTCTGTATATATATATATATATATATATATATATATATATATAAAATCTAAATTAAGATAATATAAAGCTCTAAATGACTAAGTAATATAAGTATAAAGAGTGAGTGAGAGAGAGAGAGAGAGAACAAGAATGAGGGGAAAATAAAAAAGAGAGCAAGACAGAGAGTGAGAGAGAGAGAGAGAGAGCTGTTGGGTTACACACAAAATCTAGTATGCATTTGACGGTTATTAACAGCCATTGTTTGCACAATTATTACATTTACGGCATTTGGTAGACGGCCTTATCCAGAGAGACTTACAGCAGGGTAAGGGATGGTTAAGGGCCTTGTTCTAGGGGCCCACAGTGGCAGATTTGAACCTGCGACCATCCAATACAGACCCCGATGCCTTAACCACTGAGTTGAAATATCCCTTACTAGTGTTTCCTTGTTGAGCAATTCAAAAAGCGGTACTTAGCCTCTGTTCCATAGTTAAATCAACAACTTTTAGGGCATCAATATTTCTAGTCTACTTCATTTGCGCAGCAACGACAGAATCAAACAGCATTTCAATTTACAGCCACACACGAGCTACAGTTTCCAGAATCTGAGCTTTCGACAACGCCGAAAGAAAATAAATCGTCCCGAGCAATTATGCTAAATAATACATTTGCCTATTACATTCTTGAAGGATATCAATTCCTCAAATACACTCATCTGAGGGTGACATCACACCGCATGGCTTCCATTATACCGTAATAATGGATTAACAATTTGATATCTAGAGGGTCACCCCCCCCCCCCCCCCCCCACACACACACACACACCATGTTCTCCAGCTTTAGTCTCAGAAACAACCAAGTCTGGATAAGATATTTGAGTCGATACTCTCTGCTAATCTGACTCTAATCTATCTGAGTGAGATTGGATACTGTAGTGATGTGCATCCTGTGGCTCGGAATGCATCCTGTGTCTTTCACAGAGCACTGGTTTGTAATAGACCTGTCTATGCCGTAGTGCAAGGATTTTTATTTCAAGTTTACAGACACCACAACAACAACAACAACAACAACAAAAGAAGATTGGGTGGGAGTGGGATTAGAAAACACCTCGGAAAGTGATATCCTAGAGGGTATGAACAAAGGGAAAGAATGAAAGTTTTTGTTCCCGAAAGAATTTGATCAAGTGGTTCGTCTAGCGTGATGTTTAGCACAGCATTTTTTTTTCTTGTGTTCTTTACCATCTGCCTGCATCTCCTTACTGTCTGTCTCACTGTTGTTGTTTTTTCCCACATCCCAAACAAGTCATAATCCCTGCAGAAGTAAATAGTATTCGCTTGGTTGACTACACTGCAAAAAAAAAAAAAAACACCCTCCTTGAAGCAACAATATATATATATATATATATATATATATATATATATATATATATATATATATACTGTATATACTGTAAATGTAAATATAAATATTCTTGTTGTTTCAAGGAGGCATTTTTTTGCAGTGAAGTGCATTAAAAAAAAATATATATATATATATATATATATATATATATATATATATATATATATCAATTGAAATGTACTAAAATCATTTTTTAAAACCTTTTTTTAACCACTAGTGGCAGATGTTCTTGTCCAGATGCCAATGCCTTAACCACTGAGCTACCACTTCTGACTGAGCTACTGTACCGCCTCCCTACTAGGTTTCCTAAACACAAGTTGGAACCTTTATAAGATTCGTGATATAAGATCTTTTTTACACAACGTTCAAATTTGAACATTCGCTTTAAACTTAAAATCTGTGAAAGTTATTCTCAATAGGAGTTACTATTTACTTGCCTAGCTTGAACAAGGATCATTTTCTTACTATTATTAGATTTATAGTCTAATATGCAATGGGATTTTTAAATCTTTCAATCTTTCCTTCATACTGTCTACAAATAAGCTTTTATTTCTTTTCTTAGATTTCAGTGTAGCCGTTGCCCCCGTGACCAAAAGCTAACAAGCCAATTTCTGTTTACTCCATTATGCTAGACAAAACACGCTCATCAAATATGATTTTATGCGACGAACAAATACCTGCACATGTGCAAAGGACATCATGCATGTAAAGATGGAAAGCAGAGCATCACTGATAGATTCTCTCTGGCTTTAAATCGGACTCTAATTTTAAGCCGTGCATTCTTAGGCACTTCGTAACCCTAATCACTGAATAATTCTTTATGAGTGATCCTTATAAAGAAAAGGAAGACTTCTAGGTTACTTATTTATCAAGAAGTATCAGGTGAAAGCATGCGTTGTTTACTACTGGGATGACTTGGAGAAAAAGCCAAACTCCAGGAGGCTGGACGCAACTGGAAAGCAAAACAAGTCGAGGTTCATTAAAGAAATACCGCAGAATTTCTAACTGTGGTTATCTGCTGATGGCAGCTAATAAAATAAGCATAGGTTTGTCTGAAGGTGAACGGCTCTCATAGAGACATTCATTGCTCAATCCATGGTATACTTATGCCAAGCAGTTGTGACCATTGTGTTTTAAGCAACAGTTGTGTTTACCATTAATTCTGCATAATGACACCTTATCCCATGGGTTCCAAAGCTGTACAACAGATTTTTTTTTGTTCATCCTGAACACTTTATGTACCTATGAAGGTTGTGAAACCAGGAGCTGGCAGGAAGGTCACGTCCAGCTGTGAGTGGTCTAGCAGAGGGGAAAGCGCGGGCAGTTTTACAGCCGTTACCTTTATAGCACACGAGAGTCTTTAGCAGGGTATCGAATCATCATTATAGTCTGTGGCCTTACATACTATTAGATACACGGCCCTCATTAGAGCTGCATCTAATAAACTGCCCGGTATAGCAAAAATGGTCAAATAATCATTCTGTTGCTGCCTTCTGGGATTTAATGCGGAAAAGGTGTAACGCGAAATCATTTGCGAACCTCGGCTCCAAACGAGTGAAATGGCGCGCTGTGGATCAGATTGCGCCCCTAATGCAGCCCTGTGACGTTCGAACGTGCATTTGGAGCACGATCTGATCCACGTTGTCAAGAACTGATGACCTGCAAATTACTTAAACAGAGGGAACAACAAATAAAGGGGCTCATTAGAACAGTAAATTAGCCCTATTATAAATTTCCACTCGTTATTCCCGAGCTTTATTTGTCTTTGCGTATCTTTCAGGAAATCTGGAATTTTGGATCGCTATCAAAAGCATTCCTCCGGTGAAGCAACTCCATTGTTGTAGATACGAGGCTGATATCGATACACACACACACACACACCACAAAACACACACAAGTAAAACAATCTGCAACGGTATAGCGGTATTTATCCTTCCAGGATGTTTTTTTTTTTTTTTTTTTTTTTTACTCCTGGCATGGGAGCGTGGTGCTGTCATGCTACGGAGTCTAAATGAGCTCCCTTCACGAGCATGTGGCAGAGTTCCCTAGCTGCCATGCTGTTTGAATTACAGCTGACGTCAGAACATCTCTGGGACATTCTCCTACTCATTAGGCCAACTTGAAAGGTAAATACATCCATTTACAGGCCAAGGTGGCTTCAATTCATCAACCCTGGACCCGAATATGCGCCCACAAAACCTTCTCTCCTTCACCAGTCGAACAAAAAAAATGAGATTTTCAGACCATACTCGGTCTCGATAATAACAAACGTACAAGAACGATGCTTTAAAAATCACCTTTTAATCGGATTTATTCCTAGCTCTAGTTGGCTAAAATAGCCTTAATAAAATACAACCAAAAAAAAAAAACCCATAGAAAGTAGTGCAGCTGGAGAAGTCTAATTTAGATGAATAGAATCACCTTGGGAACCATAAATAGAAGCAGATCATTGATTGCGGCTTGTACAATTGTCTTACAAAGTGGAACTTGTGTTTTTTTTTTTCAACCCCGGCTTTCCTTTTAGAGCCTGGCACAGGCAGAGGAGAACTGGGAAACACTCTTGTGACAGCTAAGGGTATGTCTGGAATTCTAATGGCAGGCAGAGAGTCCCAAAGGCTATATATGTGACGCATGTTCTCCCAGGTTTGTCGTTTTAGTTTGGCCACCGATCAAGGGGATATGACAGGGATAGGTCTTAGAGGCTCCTGGACAGAAGCAAGACACTCGAATCGGAAACCGTATCTTTATCAAATGAAGTGTTGAAGTGAAGGACATTTTATGACATCGTTTAATTGAAGTGCTACATGAAAGAAGGTTGAGCCTTCTTCATTTAACATACAAGGAAGGGTCATTGTTGACTATTGGTTAAGATATTGGCCGTCTGATCAGAAGGTCAAGTGGGCCAATCCCAACACCACCAAGCTGCCCTTGACCAAGAGCCTTATCCATCAGTGGCATAGCGGAGAACGTTGTTAATTTGCCATGAAATGTAAATCAAAATGAACAGATAGATGATTTAAGAAGATTGGGATATGGAGTTTATGTTCCATAGTCCAATATAAGATTGTGAGACCTGGCGAGAGAAAACACAAAGGTCTCAAAATAATAAATCAGGGCCTTATGGCAATTAATGTGGTCCTCGCTTTTCTCATGTTGCATACCAACACCTGCTCTTAATCACTGTCAGAAAGAAACTTTTGGACTGGAGAAGTGTAAAAAAATGCAATCAGAGTGCTCTCCTAACCAGCCGAACCTATTCACCTTGAAACGCACTAATCCTGGGCTGCCGAGGCGGGCGGGGGGTGGGGGGGGGCAGGGGGGTTTTGGGGGGCTGGTGACGACGGAAATAAGACGATTATGGATCGGTGGAGATTTGCTTGATTCTCCATTAACAAGGAAAGCCAATGTTATTGTGAGGCTCTTTCAAAACTTCATCTTTTGATCCTTCTTACAGTGGATCTGACAGACTAATCAGAGACCTCTCCAGCGGTTCGTGAATAAAGGGGCCAGCCACGGTGATTTGCTTCAACCCACAACACTGGAGTAATTGAAATGGGGGGTGAATAGTGAGGTTTTGCTGTAAAACCATCAAACGAATCTCAAGGAGGGACAAATTAAAGCATTCGGGGCTACAAATGCAAATGTACAAATAGCAGGACCGATCTCAGCGTTTCTTTTTTTTCTTTTTTCTTTTTTTTTTTTAAAAACACAACTCCATGGGTGTTCGAAAAAGTGGGACAAAAAAAAAACTGTACGCGCTGCATGAGTAATCCTTGTTGGACACATACTCACCAAAACAATAGGTAACCACAGAACGGCTTTATATAGACCAGAGAAAGGACTTTTTATCCTGAGCTGTAACCACTCAGTGATGCTCAACAATCCCATACTACCATCTAATAGTCCTGCAAAACAGCTAAAAATAAATGTGAGAAAAGAGTTTGGTGGTCGTCATGATGGTAAGTTGCAGAGGATACTGATACAAGACTAAATTGTGTGTGTTGTGTGTGTGTGTGTGTGTGTGTGTGTGTGTCCACAGATGTTCTCTATTGTTCATGAAATGAGAACCTTCTGCACAATCATAATGGATGAATGTTTTGCTTTTCTCAATACCTCAGAACCTTTGAAATATTTGGATTATTGCTTCTTCGTTCCCCCCCCCCCTCCCCGGGATCGGGAGAATATACATCACTCGTCAGGACTCTCCCTCTCCGGGTGGATTACCGATCGTCACGGTTCGCATCAGTCATTTTAACAATGATCGGCATGCCTTATCTTTAGCGGATTAGCCGTGATTAGCATTACAGGAAGAGGACACGGGGATAGAGATGCACGGATTTATCGCCTCTTGATATAAAGGCGGACTTTCTCAAAACAGACTTTTATTCCGGGTAATGAAGATGAACACTAAATATGAGGTCCAGGTCTGGATGGTGGGGTCATAAAAAAAGAAAGTGGCTTCGGCTCAATAACATCTGCATGCCAGTTGTTATTGAGCTGGAGATCATGAATGGGCCCGGTCCAGAAAGAACCTCTATACCCAAGAATAATGGAGAAAAAAAAAGATTAATGACAGCAAAGAAAGAGATGAATAGATCATGAAGACTCTTGTCCAGCTTGAGATATCAGAAGTGACAGGGCAAAAAGAAAAAAGAAAAAAAGAAAAAAAAAGAAAAAAAAAAAAAAAAATATATATATATATATATATATATATATATATATATATATATATATATATATATATATAGATATATACACACACACACACACACACACGAGTTCAAAGCTCTCACTACATCAGAGAGAGAAGCTTGCAAGGTAGATGGTTAAACATGTCCAGTGGGTGTACGACAAAAATACATCCAGTCAAAGGGGAGCAGACAATACACAGTTAATGCACTGTGTCGTCCACTGACGCTTAAAACGCATTACAGCAGATGAAAACAGTTAGGTTCTGCAGCACGCAAAGGACCCAGGTTCCCCGGTTCACCTCTACCACTCTCCCAGGGGCACCACATAGTTTAGGGAAGTGTTGTTTTTGGCAAAGCTCCTGAACACATGTTCCTCACTATGTAGGTGATGTGTCTCAAGGTTTTCTTTCGGAGGGCAGATTCCCCCCCGACCACCCCCACCTGCTTTTTCTCAAATCTCTACGGTTATCTGCACTTAGATTGTTAATCTTTAAATTCATACCCAATTGACCCTGTGAGAGCTCGGTGTGAGGCGATAGCAAGTAATTGACACATTAGTGCTAATAAATGGCTAGTTACAGTACACTAGAGAGAGAGAGAGAGAGAGAGAGAGAGAGAGAGAGAGAGAGAGAGAGAGTGAGAGTGAGAGAGAGAGGACTTAGCTTCGAGCTTTAGCTAGCTGTGTTAGCTTGAGTGTCATCTACCAGTCATTTCATATATACATGGGTGTGAATTTTACCTCACACACACACACACACACACACACACACACACACACACACACACACACACACACAGACACTCATTTACACGGTATTCTTGAAAGCAGCCATATTGGGAGCGTAGCGAAGAAGCTCTTTAAGGGCAAATTGTGAAACTGTAAAAGGAGATTTGTTTGAGGCAACCTAGCCCAGACACATTTTATAAATACCACCATATGTATCAGGCTACAACTATTGTTGTAAACATGGCTCGCATTTTTCACATTTTGGAGCCTTCTTTGATAAAGCAACGTTGTAAACACAGACTTGGTGGCAACATTTAAATGGAAACTCATAAAAGACGGGAGCGGTGTGTGTGTGTGTGTGTGTATGTTTTGTGTGTGTGTGTGTGTGTGTGTGTGTGTGTGTGTGTGTGTGTGTGTGTGTGTGTGTGTGTGTGTGTGTGTGTATATGTGTGTATGTGTGTGTGCCAGCAATGCAGCCCTCCTGGCTTTCCAAAAACTTCGGAGAGCCTTTTCCCCCCCTGCTGTTGGTCTGGTACTTCAAAAGCGCGCAAAAGAATTCTGACAAGATCCAGCACACCCAATCTTTGACACCTTCGACTGGGATCAAACGCAGAAAGTGAGCAGCTGTGATGTTTTTTTTTTTTTTTTCCGTAAAAAAACCACCACATGCTCAGGCCTGACCGATCCATACTGACAAGTGGCTCCGTGTTCCGGCCTCTGGTAAGAGCGAGCGCCGAAGGGCTTCCTAGTCCAGGTCAGGGGGTCAATGGCACGAGGAGTTGGAAGCAATCAAAAGTAGCTTCCATCTGTAGGCACCCTACGCAGGCAAGTCCAACCAATGCCCTTCGTTTGCTAGGTAGTACCAGACACCAGGAAACAAGTTCATTTTGAAAAAGAGGGGTGGTTAGGATGTGCCTGGATCCACTCAAAAAAGGTCAAGAGTCTACTAGGATGGTGGACTCCTCCAGGTAACTCCTTATGTATCGAGCCAGCAACCTTCACACCGCCGGGGTTTTTTTTTACCCATGGGTGGTCCTTTAGATCACCTTTTTAAATTCCAATGCTGTTGCCTCAGGTAGTATGGTGAGTTATTTTCGTCCGAAATGTCAGATATTAGCACCCAGCTCCCATTATTTTGTAAATTATTACCCCATAAACGTAGGTACCAAGCGACAGCTTAAACTGAATACTTGTTTGCCAGTATGTTTTAAGACCCATATGGTTCTCATACAAAGATAAAAAAAAAAAAGGAAAAAGATATTTCATCATGATCCCGACATGTTTTGCAACAGACCCGAATAAAGTGACTAATGTCGGCATTCCATATAAGAAAACGCATAATGAATCCCGGAGGACAGGCGAAACGAAACAGAACCGGACATTCATCAACAGCCTCCGACGGGATTCCCGGATGACCGGTGTAGCTGAGGATTACGCGGCGGAAATAAGCTCTCGCGGATTCTATTCTCGCACGTAACAAATCAGCCGCGTCGGAGCGTGGTCCAGGCGTGGCGTCGTCTGCGAGAGCCCCCAGAAAAAGGTCGGTTTCCTAACCGCAGCGTCGTGAACAAGTAGCAGCTGGTGAGATGTGACAGGAGAGGTGCGTGTGCACCCAGACAGGGTGTTTAGGAAGAGAAGTAGCCTGCTCCCACTCAAAACGTCCATCGCATGCCACTGATGGTTAAACAGAAGTTTGCGGTATAAAGAGGACATCGTCTCGGGGAAGATAAACATTAGCGATGTCGTGCAATCGCAGTGTACGCGTCGGTATCAAATATTTATCTCCGCGTTACGATTCCATTCTGCCTCGCTCTTTCTATCCTTTCCAGCTTTCTTTGTATTCCCCCTCCCCCAGATGAAAATAGATTTGTTGGATGAGATTGTCTATTTTATACATTCGAAAGTAAAATCCTCCCTCGTGACTGTTTCTGTCGTGTCCATCGTCTCACGTCTGTGGGCGATTGAACAGTACATTCCGATTCGCTTGGTAATCATTCCATTCCAGTTTGAATCCCTACTGTCCTATTGTAATAATCTCCACTCTTCAGCACTCTTGGACAAGTTGTGAGAGTGGGACTGTTGGGATTCGGCCACAAGAGCATTATTAAGGTCAAGGAAGCAAAGGTTGGATGAGAACATTTATTTCCAGTTTATTTTAAGAGGTGTTTATGGGGGTCGAGGTCAGGATTGAATGCCGGTTATGTCACACTGTCACACTGGAATATGTTTGAGCTCGACTCCGTAGCTCCGGCGAAGTGGATTTCGGTGTCTACATTCTCTACAGTTGGGTACGTTCGGCTTTATGCCTTGGAAAAAGGCCCACATATTGATTTGATGTTGAGGTGTCCAGAAAAATAATGCATACCATAAAACCTAAAGCACAAATGCAGAAAAAAAAAACGTTTTTGTTGTTTTTTTTATATATGGGGAAATACTAAACCCACTGAAGCCCTAAATGCCAAAGAACTGATGTGTTTACAAGAAAAGGAAATAAACAGCACATAACTGAGCAGCCATAGTTTATATATTGAAATAGGTCACAGCTTTTGTTCATTTCCACTGTGAAAGAAAGAAAAAACATTATATATATATATATATATATATATATATATATATATATATATATATATATATATATATATATAAAAATATATATATACACACACACAGTGTGTATGTATGTATATATATATATATATATATATATATATATATATATATATATATATATATATATATAAATAATGTTTTTTTTGTGGTTAGCCTGTTCGCCTCACACCTCCAGGGTCCGGGTTCGATTCCCGTCTCCCACCGTGTTGGTGTGTGTGTGGAGTTTGCATGTTCTCCCCCCCGTGCCTTCAGGGCGGTTTTTCTCCGGGTTCTCCGGTTTCCTCCCCCGGTCCAAAAACATGCACGGTAGGTTGATTGGCACCTTGGAAAATTGTCCCTAGTGCCGTGTGTGAATGTGTGAATGTGTGTGAATGTGTGTGTGTGTGTGCCCTGCGATGGGTTGGCATTCCATCCAGGGTGTATCCTGCCTTAATGCCCATAGACGCCTGATATAGGCACAGACTCCCCGTGACCCGAAGGAAGATCGGATAAAGCAGTAGAGAGATGAATGAAATATAGATATATATATATATATATATATATATATATATATATATATATATATATATATATATATATATATATATATATATATATATATAGATATATATAAAGAATTTTAAAGATTTTCCTCTTGAAAATATTCTTGTCTTAGACATTTTAGAATCATTACCTGTTATTATTTGAACTCTTCAACTACGCACGGGGATGCATCCCATTACCGTTATATAATAGTAAAGAGTGCACGAGGGCACACGCTTGAACTTGCTACGAGAATCCGAAGTGCAAGTGTCAAGATGGAGTCATTATCACCAGACGATTCGTTGCTTAATACGTAGTGGGAAGAAAGAAGATGAATCAATTTCCAAGTGTTATCCCTTTATTAAGAGATAAACCGATGCAGGAAGACAAAGCGACGTTGAGGCTGAGCCACGCTGATTAGGCTGGATTTAGCAAGAGCTGCAGGCTTCCAAGAAAGAAAGAAAAAAAAACTGATAAAGCTAATCAAAATTCTTAATTAAGCAGATGTATTCTGTATTCTACCCGCTTTACAGGCGAACAGGAGGGAGGTGAGGTCTAGGCGGGTTCAAGAGCTTTGGGAAGGACCATACAATGATCTGACCCTGATTATACAGGCTTCCTGTCCCTGAATGTTCAAGGCAAATTATGCAAAATGTACAACGTTAGGGGGGAGGGGATTTCAGAATCCCCCCCCAAAGCAATCTGTAATATTCTGTATAGTATTAGTGCTAAAAGCAATGCATACAAAATACAAGAAGGTATAATGTAGGTTGTCAGTCTTTCCAGCAGCAAGGCAAAAAAAAAACCTCAGATCCTTGTGCTACATGTGTCACCTTAATGTTAAACACTTCTCTTATGATCTCCAGCCAGCTGAGGCGTCTGCTCATGATGGAGTGTTCAGAGGTGAAGATGCCACAACCAGCCACATCCATCAGCCTGCACCCACTCAGCTACTGCAACTGACAGCCACTTGCCAGCATCAGGCTGCTGCAGAGGACCGCTACCAACATCTTAAAACTGATTTTCAAGCGCATGCGTTGTTTTTGTCATTTATTTACTCTAAAATGCATCTGCACGTTATTACACACAAATAAAATATATTAAGAAAAGCTTGTTGGATTTCGTATTTTTGCACTTCTGGCAAGTGTATTTGTGGAGATTTGTGCTCATTCAGAAATGTTTATTAGTAAAATGTTTATATATGTTAAATACTAGGGCTGTCAATCGATGCAAATATTTATATCGGGATTAATCATGTTTCTAATACTTTAAAAGGCGTTATAATTTTATACATTTCTCTTCAAATCTCTCCCTTTATATTGTATTTGCATGAATAAAATGATTGATTATTTAATTTTATTTTACTCTGGAAATTATTCTTGTAATATTCATTTCTTGTTCATTTCAATTGTAAAATACGGGACGTGGCTCCTTTAAGAATTCTGTTCCAGTTGCTGTTCAGAAAAGAAAAATGCACTTTATTGCGTAATACGGATTTGGGAATGCATACGGTAATATACGCTAATAGGTAATATAACTGTTGTGAATGTGCAGCTAGTAGGCGTAATTCGTGGAAAGTTTCTTCTTTATTTATTCTTTTTTGTTCTTTGTTGTTGTTTATTCACTCACATAGTAATAGTAATTCACGCCGTGTTAATCACACGTTAATTAGTGTCGTTAAAGTGAATTTGCATTAATGCGCTAACTTTGTCAGTCCCAGTAAATACATAAAATGGAAGTACATAATAAAAAAAAAAAATATATATATATATACATATATGTGGCAGCAGCACATGGCAGAGTAATATTTCACGAGTCGAATGAACAGTGTGTTTCTTATTTGCGTTTGAAACTTTAACTTTTAACTTGAACTATTAACAGATAATTATGAAATGCACTCGAACTACATCAAGAATCATCTAACGAGGCCGTTTTGTCTTTTGTTTTTCCTCCTAGTTGACGTAAGCGTTAATAAAAACCCAAGCCTTTAAGTGTTCTCTGTTGACTACCAGCTGCGGTAACCTTCGTGGCAACAAATGCACTTCAGCCACTGGACCACTTAATCAAAGATTAGTTCTAAAATCTAATCTACCATTAGTCAAGACACTTAAGTATAATCCGTTGGCTCAGGGGTGAAATCTGTTTGCTCTCATGCATTCAGATATCACTGGGTGTCTCTGGCAACGGGTCTCCCAGTGACGCTGAGCTATGCTCCAGTCAGGCCCAGGAGGTTAAAGGTCGTCCGACAGTGCTAAACAACTCATCAGGCAGCCTTCATTGCAGCTTCAAAGGCTCTATTACCTCCTCCTGCGTCAGTCAAGAATCACTTTGAACCATTCTCATTAAAAAACGTGCAGCTAATTTACCCTCCTGCAGCTTACAATAGGACCGGGCTGAGAATTATACTTAACAAAAATGACAAATGCGACCTCTGCTTTTTGAGGATAGACTCACAGGTATGTGTCTTCATGTTTTGAAAATCCCACAGAAAGGTGTCGATGAAAGAGAATCACATCAGCCCTTTTGTTCACACAGAGTGGACGCGGCGCTCCAGAAATAAAAACGAACGTTTTAAGGCGCTTATTGACTGGAAAAGGTTGTCACCAAACTATGCAGCCTATTCAACTCCTATTTTGTGTCGAAATAAATCAATAAGGTACTTGTAGAACAATGCGTCCTGGATCAGGACACGGAGCTCGTCTCCCGCCAACTTTTCCACCCAGAGCTTTCACCGTATTCCTGCGTGAGCCGTAGATCGAATCTGGGACGACACTACTAAGCTCCAAGTGCCGTATTTATGTTATGCGAGCAACATCTGCACCACATCATAAACTTCAAAAACGAGGATATAAGTCAGGGAGGAGACTCCCCTTTTTTTCCGTGTTTTATATCCTTAATAAAGCCCAAAGCTAATTCCACGTGCGAAAGATTAACTACAAACGCCGATTGGCGCTTACCGACGTAACGTCCGTTCCTTAAAGGATAAAAAAAAAAATATCATGCCGTTTTCTCTCGGTTAACGTAAGCATTTAGGTGTTCTAGTGACTACGTTTAACGGCAAATCTTGAACAAAATGGCCCTGGCCAGCACTTCTGTTCACTTCTATACACTCTCTAACACTCTTCAGTAAGAATTCCTCTTCAACACCAGGTGCTATGGAAATAAGCCAAGCCAAGGAAATTACAAAAGGATTCGCAAAACAAAAAACAAGAGTAACTTGTCTGCAAGACGGAATGTGTTTTAAAACAAAAAAAACCCTTTTCCTTGCGGATAGATAACGCCATTATGGAAGAGCGGGTTCATGCTGGTATTTTGATTTGACTCACGCCGCTTGGACAATGGCTCTCTCCGGATTGGTGTTTAAAAGGTTGTAAAAACCTCCACCCTTTTTTTTGTGTCCACGCTTGTGTCGATAAATTCCACCCTCTCTGTTAAAAACCCCCAAAAAGGGTAAAAAAAATTAAGACAGATAAGAAAGAAAAAGTATAAATAGGTGACACTTTAGATCCGTTTCTAATGACTAATGTGCTGGCTGAGCTGCCGCGGCACCTGCGAGACTGGCAGCGACGTTGGTAGAGGGTGAGAAATCGTCGTTGTCATGTGCGGGAACAGAGATGTCCCTTACCACCCCCCCCCCATGGAACAATGGTTTCTTTTGATAAAATGGACCATTAGGCAGACAATGAAAACACACATGACTGAAAAGGAAGGGCTAAACTAATAGGGAGTGACTATTCTGGCATTTCATACATCTCTCCGGTATACATATTACACCTCTAAGCATGAAACCATTAGCTCCCTTGCGAGCCGAACCACCTCTGCGGGTGCACTTTGTCTATTAGCATTCGATACAGGAGCTCCAGCGGTGTGATTCACTACCACGCTTCGCTCTCTCTCCGGTCGAGCTGCACTCGTTCTCCTCGTCCCAACCCCTGAAGTAATGAAAAACTCAAGTTTTTTTTTTTGTTTTTTTTGTTTTGTTCCGGCCGCCGGCTCCGCTGCCAGCGAGCTTCACCCAGGGCCGCTCACCGTAGCAACACCACCCCCGTGTTTATTTTCTCACAGGAAAATAAACCGTCCGCCAAAATATTTGTGCCGTCGCAAAGCCGCCCATCTCCGCAGTCAACAGGGGGCCTGTGTTTTCTGACGCCGCCGCTTGTTTTTTGCACAAAGCTAATATTTAAACAGAGGCCCTTAGAGGAATAACAGGAGATCAGCTTCGGAGCGTCTCCTACATATTGCGCACTAATCTGTTCAGGGAAAACAAAAAATTTGTTTAGATTCGACCCTAAAAATAGGAAATCTGGCAGCGCTGCAGTCGGGGATGATGCTGTCAGCTTGTCCGGATCAAGGAGGCTCGTTTCGTGTTTTTTTCAACTGTGTATCAGAGACGGCTGCACAAGCGGCGCCGCATAAGAGAGGTCGACGTATTGTTTATCGCATTTGGGTCTTATGAATGCATTACGGGCGTGAACTTTTTGAACAAATGTAATTCTTTGCCGTTTCTTTCGACTTATGACGAATTCTAAATTACTTTTTCTTTTAGTCATTTATTTTTTTTGGAATTATTTCAAATTTCATGCAAATTTTTGATATCGAATATCAAACCAAACTTGAATATTAACGTCTGATTTTTTTTTCAGTCTTGATCGTTTCCATACATTCTCATATAGATTATTAGGTTTTATACTAACATGTAGAGCAGGGATCACCAATGTGGTTCAAAATGGGTCTCAGGTTCAAAATGGTTGGTGACCCCTGATGTAGAGTCTATGTGATTTAGAGTTGTACATTAATCATATGTGTTTAAGCATTAAGTGTTCATGTTGCACTCAACATTATTTTTATTAATATTAATTAAAACACCATTAATGAAAACACCAAATAAACTCTATCCATCATTAAAGGATTTTGTTTTCATGATATAAAAAAAACCTGTACTCTTGGACTTTTTTTGGACTTAATGAAGGAAGTGCCTTCATTATTGTCTCTTTTTTTTCCTTTTTATTAGCTTGCAAATACAAATGGCTGTGAACTCTGCATAACTCGCATCACTCGCATTCCTTTGAACTCATTAGCAGTGTTCGATTAGCAGTGTTCGAGAGAGAGAAAAAAAAGTGTCATTAGCAGTGTCGAAAGAGAGAGAGAGGTCGAAAGAGAGAGAGAAAAAAAAGGTGTCGGGGAGGGGGGGGGGGTTCGGAGGAGGGGGGGGGGGGCTGGGTTGAGGGTGGAAGGGGTTAGGGATCAGATGCTTCAAGCCAAACTGAACAAAAGCCTGAAGCGATCGAATGAGAAACCCCAGCAATTTGGCCTGAGTGAGAAACAGCAGAGGCGCACTGCTCGAACGGAGATACGCCGCTTAGCAGCCACGGCTTCCTGCTAGGGCCAATGCAATCTCCATGAGCGGAACTGCTTGAAATCCCGCTTGGTAGCTCGCTGACCTTTGGGACAATACTGATGACTTGCCAGGAGAAGAAGACGTGAAACATGATTTCTGAGACCCTTTGGTTTGAATTTAATTATTTATTTATCCCTTTATTTTCTCTCATACTCAAATCGTTTTACAGAAGGAGCGCTCCAGAATGAGCAGAATGACCGCACTCTTGGCAGGAAGAGTGCAGCCTCTAATTTTAACAGGAGACCAGGGGCCACTTGAGCTGAAACTTGAAAAGCTGTTCGACTCATCTTTTTGGCCCGAGCGTCCCGTAACTCGGCCCCGCGCTGTGCTGTTGCTCGAAACGGAAAACGCCCAGTATGATAATCTCATTAGCGAACACATAAATAACCCTGACACACAAATACATAAATTATAGAGCTTTGCCTTTTAGCTCTGTAGCCATGTTACTGTTGTAGCCACATCTTTTTTTTTCTTCTTTTTTTTTCCTAATGGTTCTCTAGATTCCTAAATATTAATCATATGTCAGGCAGCTGCCAGCTCGGACCGAATGTCAGGACGGTTAGTGCTAACAAAGAGGTCATAGATTGTTGTGCTTTTTTTTTCGGACACTCGGAGAAAAGATGCCTGCTTCTACTTTGACTGTTATGGAAACAGAGGTCAGAGGAAATGCCCCCCCCCCAAAGCAATAATCTACAGTCAGTCAAGGTGGACGTTGGGGGCTTCAGGAAAGACCGCCCCACCTCGGCTCTATACACAACTGCCCTTTGTCCATGTCCCTGCATGAGGAATGCCCAGGCTGATGGGAATCGCTTAGCGTGGGGCCACATTCCAGTCCACCCGCCATAGCACACCTGCAGGGCACCTGGGGTCAGCGGCCTATACTACGCATCAGTGGGCACAGCCAAGAGGATGCACACTCCCTCTCTCACAAACACACACACACACACACACACATTCTAAAAAACAAGAACTAGACTTCAAAATCGTCCCGTCTAGTTCCTAATAAATCAGAACAAGAACAAGTGTGTGAATTTGAATGGTGTGAATCGGCCCTATCATCTGTGTTATATGGAAAAAACTTTTTTATTACTTCAAATGTATGCAAATTTATGATACTGAACATCAAACCAAAATTGAATATTAAACCAAAAGCCATCTTCAGACTTATCGCTTCCATATAACCTCAGCTTTTATATGAACATGTAGAGTCTATGTGAGTTGGTGTGTATGCTGATTAAACAATAGTAAGTGTTTAAACAGAGGGGCACAGTGGTTTAGTGGTTAGCACGTTCACCTCACACCTCCAGGGTCCGGGTTCGATTCCCGTCTCGGCCATGTGTGTGTGGAGTTTGCATGTTCTCCCCGTGCCTCAGGGGGTTTTTCTCCGGGTTCTCCGGTCCTAAAACATGCACGGTAGGTTGATTGGCACCTTGGAAAATTGTCCCTAGTGTATGAATGTGTAAGTGTGATTGAGTGTGTGTGTCCTGTGATGAGTGGGCATTCCATCCAGGGTGTATCCTGCCTTAATACCCATAGACGCCTGAGATAGGCACAGACTCCCTGTGACCCGAGGGAAGATCGGATAAAGCAGTAGAAGATGAATGAATGAATGAATGTTGTACTCAATGTTATTAAAGGATTTTGTTAAAGGATTTTGTTTTCGTGATAAAAGAAACTGTACTTGTTTTAATAAAGGAAGTGCTATTATATTATCTCTTAAAAATGCAGATAATATCTTTTATATACCCTATACATCACATCACACCACCCTGAAAAAAAAGAGGTGAAAATCCACTGCTTTACACAACACTCTTTGCCCTTGTGACTTTGCACTATTACATGCCGGTCATAGCAACGCAGGTGATTCCCCACCATACAGTATGTAGAGAATGGCGCAGCACACGCGTGCTCATGGAAAGAAGGGAGAAGAGAAAAAAAACCCATACAAGCACACCATTCTTCAAAACATTATGTGAGATAATGGAAGTTCATTGTATTCACCTTTTCAAGGACCTCATTCCTCTGAGCCTATTAAAGCCTGATGAGTAATGAGACACCAGAAAGAGTACCCTTATTTTTCTTCACACTCCAGGTTTGTGAAAGGCTAGGGGCTGTGTTTGTGTGTGTTTGTGTGTGTGTGTGTGTGTGTGTGTTTGTGTGTGTGTGTGTTTGTGTGTGAGATTTTGTGGAATATTAAAGGGAAATGGATCATACATCAGTAGAGCGTGCTTCTGTATGTCATCCTCCCTGATGCTGATGTGGCAATTTGTGTGACCTAAACCGCAAGCGTTTTTTTTTTTTTTTTTTTTTTTTTTTAGGCAAATCGATACCGAAACAACACGCCGTTGCCTAACGGGTTTACTGCCACAATAAACGCACCTGGGTCACACCGTTTCAGCGCAATCAGTATTTACGATACAGACTCGGTTGCTCGTTCAGACATGCCCATCTCTATAATGCTTACAAATGTAGTGGACCAGCAAAGCCAGCCATGACTTTTCCTCTCTTTTCTCTCATTCTTTCTAACCCTGTTCGTTTCCTGCATGTTCCTCGACGTCTCCTACCTCCTTCCTGCAAACGTAAAAAAAAAAAAAATCATTTTCAGAGGAATGTTTGCGCACGGATTAAAAGCCCGGCTATTGAGAGCTTGACACGTTTGGGGGGCAACGAAACAATGCACATTTTTGCAAGGGTTGAGTGGCAAGGTGACTCATTCTCTTTACTCCCCCCCCCCCCATCACCCCATTCCTTACACATAAGAGCCGGAGAGGAGAAAAAAACAAACAGACCTGCCAGGCTTTCTATAGCCCCAAAGCCGAAAAACAAACACGAGGCGTCAAAAGAAAAAGACACCACGACCAAGGAGGCACTTAGCTTTCCTCCTGGCCTTCAACGGACAATCAAGTTTTCTCTTCTTCGGTACATTGCTCCTTTTCAATTCCCCCCAGCGGCATGCACACAACTGCGGAAGGCCGCAAAGATGCCTGTCCTCTAAAGAGCAGATTTGTCCTCTAGCTGTGTAACTAGCGCCCTGCTGACATGGGAGGGGGGACTGAAAAAGACTCGAACAAAAGGGTGTTAAGAATAAAGGTCAATCGAACAGCTTCATAATGATCCAATAACTCTCCCTCACAGCGTGCTAGAATTCCTTTTTTTTTTTATTGGTCCAACTCGCATGGGCCATTCTAGCGGATTCAGATCATTTAAAAAAAAAGTATTAAACTACCAGGAACCAGTTATAAAATCTGCACCACTATTAACATTTCTGTCATGTTAGGAGAATGGAGAACGACACCCCACCCCCCCCCGCTTCCCCCCGCCCAGTGGGTTTTTATAACCTTTTCATCTCTCCTCGTTTCACCAGTGACAATATTATTTCCATTACATCTGGGGGAATCTGAAGAAGAGATGACCCAGTTTCGTCATGTGATGCGGTAAGGTGTTTTAGAGCTCAGTTTAAACTTGGATGCTGGAAAGACCTAAATCTGTTATTACAGGTAAACGTGTACTCTTAAACAACCTTTTTTATTTGCGCCGGTTTATATCCATATTTTATAGTAGAATTCCTGGTGTTCTCTGTTAAATGAAGCTTTCTTTTTCTTTGAAGTCGTAGCTCTTCTTCCGTCTTCTCACAGGCTGTTTTACACGGCGCAAAGAAACTTTTCAAAGACGTTTGTTTTTTGATCATTTTGCTAGCTTGGGGATTAGCGGTAATGTATTATACGTTACCGGCCGCAGCAGCCCCTTTTAGAAGGTAAGACGCGTGACCGAGGCGAGCATCTTGGCATGCGTGAGTTAGTCATAGATAGATGTGGGCGGAGAAAACCCGGTAATTTTCCAAAATGATTCAGAATCATATAATAAATAAAATGGAAATAATGTAATTTCTGTATTCTATTCTTTGATGGCCGGTAGAGGTTTGGGGAGCATTGCTCTAAAATACATTCTTAGATTGGATGCAGAATTGGAGCTACTGCTGAGGGGACATTTTTATGTGCAAGCTCGCAACAAGAGGGAAACACAGAAGCCATTTTTCTTGCCGTTTCCAAATTCAGGCAAATCTTAACTCGAAAATCTTCCTCAATCTGACAGATCATCGTAAAATCCAGAGTCTCGAACTGTACTCAAGCATAACTGGAACTGGAACGTGCCTTCTAAGAACAGCACTACGAGGCAGCACCCACTAAACCACAAGCACACTTTGAGCTAATCCTGGCCCACCACTTCTGTGTTTCCTGCTACAATTTTACTGCAGTTGCATTTGCTAAATTTTGCTTTTGCGACCTCTCTGAGTGGGTGTAAAAGAGAGCATTCCCGTTCTCCCGAGGACTCTGCAGTCTGCCGACGGTCGCCATGCCAATCCTCCGCCTCTCATAGGTAGCTAAGACTAAACCAGCCAATCAGGGACTTGCTCAGTATGCGGTCTCCCAGAAAGGAAGCAGTGGGTGAATGTGTGTGTACTTAAGATATATGTGTGTCCTGTCTTTATTTTTCTTTAGATATTACATCCTAAATATTAAATATAGTACACAATGCTTTTTGTGAGCTTTTCCAGTTTACATTTCAAATACCTATGTATTTTTGGACATTTTTGGGTGTCTCTGGGTAGGCATTCTTTGGGAAGTGTGTAGATTTCCGCTATGTACACGTACAGGTATGTGCGTACGTGACTGCTGGCGCCTATGTTTGTGTTTAGAAGTACATGAGGCTTGCAGAGGTAAGTGAGCATTACTGGGTAGGATGGCGAATCCAGCCCGGGACCGCAGCTTAGCCAACCCCTCCATTTCAATCTACGCAGAGCTGTGATTATGGGAGTCAGACAGAGGGAGGGAGGGAGAGAGGATATGCAGTATAGAGACGGCAAATGGGAAGGCTGCTGGACTGCTGAGTTAACAAACGTGACTGCCTGTAAATTGGCACGTCAAGATACTCATGTAGACGCGGATATGTGACAGGATATCGATGCCGAGAAGTCTTTCTCTGGGGAAACAAAACTGGTTGAAAAATGTCAGAGAAATGAAATGACTTCAAAAAAAATATCAAAATGCATCCACAAGAAATTTATATATATATATATATATATATATATATATTATATATATTATATATATATATATATATATATATATATATATATATATATATATATATATATAGATAGATAGATAGATAGATAGATAGATATAAAGCTACCATGTATTTGTTCATATTACATACATACATACATATATATATATATATATATATATATATATATATATATATATATATATATATATATATATATATATATATATATATATATATATTTACTCCTAGCTTCTATAAGTCATAGCCATCTTTGCTAGCTAGCCCTAACAGCTGTCTAGCTATGTTAGCAAATAAACTAGAAGTTCAAACATTGCACTAGTTTGACACGACCTTAGATTTTTCCTGTATTTTTAAATGCTTCGCCTGAATCTTATCGTACTTGAATGATTATCACCATCTTCTCTGAACTCACATAACATTTAGCTTGTTAGCATTGCTAGTGAATGTTAAATTACACAGACATCTAGAGTGTTATAAACACTGAGAAGTCAATTAAGGACGGCTGACGTGGTCAAACAACTGTCTCGAACTATTTGTCGCACCGAAGCCGCTGTACTCTACGTTTCACAAGCTGGAGGTGAACATGACCACAAAGCCATCTGCCATTCCAAAAAGCTCCTCCACTGACCACTTATTTCTGCTTTTTATTTCATCCTGCATTGGATTTCACCCCCTTCCCCTCCTCTCACACTTACTGTGAGGCAAACATGTCTTACATACCAGAGTACTAATGCAAAACGAAAACAGCATTAGATACATAAGAGACTTCAATCAAACCCACCAGGAAAATCCCTGTAAATCAGCTACGGGCCCAAATGAAAAGAGGCCCATAATAACTTCACAGCGGCTCAGCGGAACATCAGATTAATCCTCTCTGACAGTTATACTCCCGGAAGAAATTAATTGAAGGAGTTTGGGTTACATTTGGTCGAATTTATAGTCGCCCTAATACGTTCGCCTGGCCACAAGTGACCCAGCCACAGACATGCCTGGCTGACAGTAATGCTGATAAAAATTACCAGCATAATTAAATCCATGCGTCTCGGACAGCCACTTTTTAAAACATTAGGAGTGAATCTGTTACACTGGTGCCAGGCTGCTCGCTCCACGGTACACCCACGATCGTTTTCACGAGCCAGAGACTCGGAAATTTCTCTTCAAGTCCGAAATATGAGTAAGCCGGTGCTTCCAAAAGACTTTTTGGCTACTTTTTCTGCTGTTTGGAAAGCATAATTGGAAGACAATAATGTCATGGGACGGAGGCGAGAGCAGCACAAAGAACAGGAAAGAGCGCTGCCCTTCAAGACCAATATGGCAGGCTTAGAGCTGAGTAAATTGGTTAGCTGGAGCTGAAGTCAGGTGAGGCTCAGCATTAAGCCAGAACCTACGAGGAGTGGAGGGAACGTATCAAAAGGTTAACTCCATTATTGCAGGGTTCTGAACTGGAAAAAAGGGGAATTGAAGTTTTGATTGGAAACAAATGTCAGGGGAGATGGGCTTGGCTGGGAAGAGGCTGAGGTTTCTTAGGAGGCAACGCTGTAATGAAGACAGCGTGTCTTCACCGACTGAATGTGTGGCTACGTGTTTGTCTTTGTCAGACATCATAGCAGGTTTAACATGAGACGGAGATCTACGCCTGTAATAGCCAGTAATTGTGCATGTAAACAATGGAAGCATTCATGTCTGTAATACACAAAAGATCCCATAGACCTCATTAACATGCAGTTTACAACTTGACAACCACAAGTAGTTTTGGCCGGAGCCAGAAGCACTAAAACCGTCTGAACACAACCTTTTTTCGTTTGTGTACCAAAACAGGAGAGGTCAATACACACAATCACACTTCGGTTTTTTTAGGCAAACGTCTCTGCGGGTCATGGCTAGGTGAGGACCCCATGAGGGTGCCATTTCTTTTTTTTTTTTTTTTTTTTTTTTTTTACATGCTCTCAATTCCCAAATGCCTGTGCTTGACCTCACTCCGAAAACAGCACTCCTGCCTTTCCGCACTGCTGACCTGCAACCCCTTCTAAAGCAACTCTCCTCCTGAGACTTTTCAACAGCTTTCCCTCCCATCCTGAGTAACCCCCCACCACCAGCACCACCCCGCCCGTCCCTCTTTCTCTTCGTTCCTCACTGGAACGAAGCAAAGGATGCTTCGAGCTCCGGCACCTGGAGCTCCATTTCCAGGGCCCCCCTCAGCTTTCAGCACCGTGAGCTTGTCGGACGTTTCTGGCGGAACGGTCACGCTTCCTCAAAGAGTAGGAGATGGGTTACGATTACATTTGTCATCTAATATTTCGCGTATATAGCAGAACAGATTGCGACTCTATAGGCTTCCAAACTGAAAGCCGGTGGGGGAGGGGTTGTTATAATCTCCTTAATAAAACGAATCAGAATCTACACACATGCGTCATTTTCCTGCTTAGTATGTACCGTGTTTCCAGAAAAAGAAAAAGGTCTGAGTTTCTAATTACTTTGTACACTTAGCTGTAACTGTCTGAAACTCATGGCCACGAGTGTCAATAACAGTAATCTACTCATCACAAAAAAAGAAAGGAAAAAAAAACGCTCCATAAACTCCACCGACAAAGTCCACACCTACTTTTATAAGCGCGTGCATGCACACTTGGCAAGCCGTGACCTTTTGCAAGGAGAAATAACCCCGGCGTGCGCATGATTTGTGCGCACGCTGCTGAGAGGAAGCCAGGGGAAGTTTTCAGAGACATCTCCTGATATTTCACATCGCTCCTTAAATTTAGAAAACATGTCCTGCGCGACCGCACGCGTCTCCCCTGTACAGTGTAGGAACCGTTACTACAAAACAAACTGCGAGTCATCGCTGGGATAATTAAGATTTGCAGAGTAATTGCCCTGTAATTCCGCGTGCAGGTTACATTTACACTCAAATATTTTTACACCCTCTTGCTGCTAGGGTTGCAGGTGATTGCAGTTTCGCGGCGCAGCATGTTTCCACCAAGACGTTACGGCCTTCCAGAGTCAGCTGGAAAAATAGTGGGGGAAAAAAAACCTCACTTTCCTGGCCTGTTTGGAAAAGCAGATTTGAGCATAATCGACCAGGATGTGGCGATAAAAAAAAAAGGATGTGAATAGAGTTCAAATATCAGTTCAAGCCAGTTCTCCAACTTAACAATGCAGCCAGCACTCCTTTTACTGGCATACTTGAGTGAGGGGTGTACGATTACCTTTTGATGAGTTGGTGTCTGTCCCTGGTCATGTGTGTGTGTGTGTGTGTGTATGTGTGGGTAATAGTAGTGAGGACGGGCGGAAGTGTTGCTCCGGCTGCAGCTCTGTGACCTTGGGCCAAGTGTCAGTATGAGCAGGTAAGGGGGCTGCCGGGCCCCGGCTGGGCAGCTCAGCTTTCACTCAGCAAATTTCATTAATACAGGCTCCCCAAAGAGCCTTTCATCTCTACAGCCAAAAGCTCTTCCGGCCCTAGTGGACTCATTTACTGAAAAACAGCTTTGTGCTTCTTAAGGTCGTTGTTTGGCGATTCCTGCGACCAGGTTTCGGGCTTCCGCCCCCCCCCCCCCCCCCCCCCCACACACACACATGATTAATGTTTTCGCGTGTACGTGTATGTGTGAAGGACAAAGTTCCACCTGAATCGTTCATGAGCATAAGTTGCCTGTTAATAACCCTGTTAGCGAGAAACGGCATTAAGTGCTATAGGTTATACTTTGTTATGTCAAACATCTGTGTACAGAAGGCGATTCTTTATACTCAACAGCATTTATGCACCAATGAGACCGAAAGATCACCAAAAAAAATTCTACACAGACAAAACTGAAAGCAGTAACAAGCCCTCCAAGATAAAGATAAGCAAATTATTTTTTGCCTGTGGTCACATTTGGCTCCTATTCTTTGAAAATTCATTCCCAAAGTTCTTCATGGGAACATAAGCTGGAGAAATGGAGGACATTATCATTCATAAGCCATTCTTCATACTCTGGAATGTTACGGCAAGTCAAAAACCAAAGTAAACATTCAGCTCATGGTGATGAGCATTTCTAAAGGTTCCCCAGACTACTGTGTTTGGGGATCCTGAAGCCTTGGTGTATTCAGACATATAAAGGCTATAAAGATTCTTCATTGAACGTTTGCTCACAGTATTTACTTTGCCACATTAAATCAACAACAACCCTTAAATTTAGCTTCTCCAACAATGTGAATCTTTTACAGGGGATTTACATTTTTTTTTTTTTTTAATTTTTACATTTGTGGAAATCTAGTGGAAATAAAAGGATGGTCACAGACTATAGGAAGATATTTTGTGCACATTTACATGGAAGGATTTGTGACTAATATAAAGGACTTTTTTATGACATTTGACACACAAGACAATTTTCAAAATGCTTCTACGGCTGAAGTTAACATGAAAATAAATGCCAATTCATTATAGATGTCCAGCGGTGCTTAATTGACTTGCTCATAGACCTAAGCGGCCTGTTGACCTGATGTCAAAGCTGCTTATGTGCTATTCAAAAATAAAAATTGACCCGGACCACAGCGTTCACACCCAGTCCCGCTTCGGCACTCGCGACCCGCTGCTATCAGGTGTCTGGCGTGCTCAGTTCCCAATCTCCGAATTCGGATTTCTCACAGTAGCTCTGGTTTCCAGTGGCAGTTCCACAGCGAAGCCTCCATTCATTTGGGAATCCAGGCAGAAAATAGGCAGCTTTAAATAATCTAGTATTACAGCATCTGTCTGTGCTGTGGAGAGAGGAAAAATCACGCTCCCAAACCACAGATGTGTGTCGACTGCTCCGTTGACACACTGTCAGAGAAAGAAAAGCTTCTACTGCTTTTCAGTTCAGCCATCAACCCCGGCGATGGATGAAACTCTCAGCACTCACTTCGACGTGAGACGGAAGAGTGGCCCGTTGGCTCCGGCGCCGAAAAACGAACCGGAGACCTGCATTTCTTTAAGCAACATGTCAGGAGGCTTATTTAAGCCCAAGCATGGACTCAATTAGCAAGTCGAGATTTTGAAGGGTTAATGACGGAGGCCACAGGAAGCACATAACACCGGAGTGACCATGTGACCAAGCGTGACCAGACTAGATCGCCCCCCCATCACCAGCACCACCACCACCCTGAGCGCAAATATACAAGTCTAAATGGCTCACGGCTGGTGCTAATCGGCTGCAATTATTAATACTTACACAATTCAAAGCAGGACCGACAATGCAGGGTTGAACAGGCCATGTTTGCTTCTCTAAAGGCGGACGAGGTCAGGTGAACTGCACGGATTGAAAACACTTTGTGGATCAGGGTCAGCCGTGATTATTGAGCTTGCCGTCTTCCACGCACCATTAAAGCCACATGGACTGTGTTCCCCAAAAGTCTTCAAAGGTGTTTGCAAGCATGTGCAAACACACACACAACATCTGAAGTATATTCCAATCCATTCGAGAATCTGAGCCAAACACAAGTCCACCAGCTACACACACCTCCATCACACACACACACACACACACACACACACACACACACGAGAACATCCTACAGGCACTGTAAAAAAAAAAAAAGAAAAAAAGACGTATCACTGCATTACTTTTTTTTTCTTTCCTCAGCGTTCAGAAAAATCATCTAAAATGAAAGTGCCCAGGCAACTTTCCTGAAATAGAACAACCACATCAGCCCGAAAGGTCTGGAAAGTGTTCGGTGGCCCAGATGACGCTACAAAAGGAGCGTAATCGATCTCACGTGTGCTGTCATGAGGCTTGAAGTCGGGGTATCACTGTTGAAAAGAAGCTGAAGATGATGGAACGCAATAAACGTGCCAAGTAATTGTTTCAGGCCATCCCTGGCTTTCAAGGGCGAGGAAGTGTGAGGGCAGTTTAGCTTCACATTTAGCTCCAGTTGTAAATATTTGGGTGGAGATGGCGAGTGACATGACAATGGCACGGCTCTTTAGCAGAGAGAGAGAGAGAGAGAGAGAGAGACTGGGGGGGTGTAGTAGGACTGTGTCTCCTCACACCACAACTACTCAACACACGAACTTCACCTCATAAAAGTCTCGCACACATCCTTCTCGTAGTTAGGAAGTCTTAAAAGGGAGATAATGCGACAGCAGGCCCTTTTCTTTCTTTTTTTTTCTCCCATGCACTGAATAAAACCTCTTTTTTAGACATGGTCATTTAATAAGCCCACACCTTCCCCAGCCAATACATCTTAATATAACAGATTTTTTTTTCTCCTCCATCTTCTCACGGGACATCTCTTAGAAGAGTAAGAAAGAATGGCTTTAGCTACGTTATATCATTTATTTCCCCAGCTTTTCCTAATTACATTGTCCTCGGCGGCGAGACCTGCGAAAAGAGTTCCAAACAGCTTAAAGCGAAACGAAATGATGCCTAAAACCTGTTTTCTTTGGCTTGTAAGGTTATAACACTGTCATCGTTGGGAACAGGGAAATTAGCGCGCTCCGTTTCCCCCTTCGCGTTACTTTTCCGGCTACATGATTAATAGGCGCGAGTAAATCCAATTTTCAAAAATCATTTGGGTGAGGGAAAAAACACACAGCAAGAAAAATAACGCGGTGATGTCAACGTGCCCAAGTTAAATAAGAAGCAAGTTATTCTGGAATGCTCGATTCCCCTGGCAGGCAGTTCTCCAAGGCAGCTCACAACCCCCCCCCCTCCCCAAAAATCCCTGTATCTCTGTATAGCAAAGAATTCAAATGAACCTTTTCCATGATGAAGTGGTGTGTTTTTCCCATTACACCCTTTTTGCAATACAGTACTGAAGCTTATATATCAGAGTGACCGTGGTAACGTGACCTTTCCCAAATTATCCCCCCAACCAAACGGTTCTTACTTGCTTATGGTTCACAAATATCATGTGCCAGCAGAAAACTTTCCCTTCACTGGACCTAGTAGAGCTGTTTCAGTGTGATAATGCCGAATCGCACAAACTCCATGAAGATGTGTTTTGAATGGGTTGGAGTCGAAGATCTCCTGCTATAGAGCTCTGACCACAATCCTACTGAACATCTTTGGGATGAATTGGAAAAAATGACTGATCCCAGACCTGACCTGCATCACTACCTGATTTTACAAACACCCCACTGTCTGAATGAACACAAAGATCCACAAGCACACTCGGAAATCTAGCGGAACATCTTCCAAGAAGAGGAGAACAAATTGTAAGTGCAAAGTTGGACGAAATATGGAAATCCATACTCAAAAAGCACATACGATTAGAGCTGGGAGATTAATCGTCATTATCGATTTATTCGAATTTATGGTTCATTTAGGCTGATATGAAAATCAATTTGACTATTTCACCTTGGTTTGACACAGTGAGCTTCCGTAGTTCTCCGCCTCCCGCCCAGCACTGCACGTGCGAAATACAAAACGCAACATGGCAGCACGAAGAGCTTGTTTAGAAGATAGTATGGAAATGGTTCGGGTTTGCAACTTCAGGTGTTCAACAAGCCAAAGCCAGACTTAAAATTTGTCTAGATTGTAGCAGCTAAATGTAGCAGCATGACGAATTTATTCCAGCACCTCAAAAACAGACCAGTTGTTGAATAGAGAAGTATGTGTGTGTGTGTGTGTGTGTGTGTGTGTGTGTGTGTGTGTTGTGTGTGTGTGGTGCTGTGGGATAAACATGACAGCACAGCAATCCCAGCAATCCCAAAAAATGGCTACAAACATGTACAAATAGCAGACATATTTTCCCCACTGTATCCAAAATTGAAAAAAAAAAAAAAAATTATATATATATATATATATATATATATATATATATATATATAAAGGGACACGGTGGCTTAGTGGTTAGCACGTTCACCTCCAGGGTCCGGGTTCGATTCCCATTTCGACCATGTGCGTGTGGAGTTTGCATGTTCTCCCAGTGCCTCAGGGGGGTTTTCTCCATGTTCTCCGGTTTCCTCCCGGTCCAAAAACATGCACGGTAGGTTGATTGGCCCCTTGGAAAATTGTCCCTAGTGTATGAATGTGTGTGTGATTATGCGTGTGCCCCTCGATGGGTTGGCATTCCATCGGGGGTGTATCCTGCCTTAATGCCCATAGAGATAGGCACAGGCTAATGCAAACTGACATAGGCACTGGCTCCCCGTGACCCGAGGGAAACGGTAGAAGATGAATGAATATGTATAAAATTCAGTTTTATCTATTTCTCACTAGTTTGTAACCTGGCAGATGTTAACTGTTACAATTCACCTGGTGATGTATAGAATTGTCTTCCAGTTGTCTCCACAGTGAATAAACATCGAGCATATTGACTTCCACGCTGTCTATTACACCAGAACATTCTTTGATCTGTAGGTAATATAATGTTTTGTGATCGGGCCAGTCGGCAGAGATAGACCAGACGGGATCCTGTTCTATGTCTCTCAGTCATCAAGCGCAATATTGCAAATAAACCATGTTTTCCATAAAGAGTGCTATTGCTAACGTTTATTGCTATGTTTCTGGGGAATCTCTGCAGCAAGAAACCTGCTGAGATGCTAAAATTGTTCCCCGCATGTACTAAAAGTGGAAACGCTGAACTACATGTGAAATTCGTTACAGTTACAGGCAGGTTTTTAAGTACAACGTCATTTGAAGATATTAATTTAAAACATTCAGGCGTTTTGTTTTGCCAGGAGGAAACTGCTGAACCATTGCCTGCTATTTTTTTGTCCTTGTTAGCATTGTTGTAACCTGTCTGTTATTTAATATAACCATCTCAGACATGTTTTCACTTAAAAGCTGTCATAGGGTTTTTTTTTTTTTTTGTCTGCTTGAAGTCCAGAAAGGAAGTGACGGCCATTTGAGTGTGAGAATGCTTTCAAGTTTCCCGTCCCAGCCGAGACGGGGATTAGCCACCTCTGTGTAGATTCCATTCATGTGCCGTCGTTCTCACTGTTTTTTGTTCATGCTGTTTGTATATTACTTTAAGCCACTGTTGATAAAGATTCCCGCGGATATTACGGGCCGGTGTTATTCTATTTCTGTTATTCCTTCCGAGCATAGCTATGTGGAGTCTGCTGCCTTAGCAGGCCATGCTACAATAAACTAGCGCCCTTAGCTTTCTCATTTCCAGGACCTGTCTCTGTCACCACATAGTCATTTTCATCTCATTGTCTGGCTGTAAAAAGTTATGTTCTCTTCATATTTATGTCCAAGGAACAAGCAAAAATGATTCATGATTCTTTATAGAAAAACTCAAATAAATAAATGATGATCGTAAGGCCGACTGGACACGCCGCTGTTCTGCATTGCTTTCGCTTTATTACGTAAAGCCCTTGACATTTTCGTGAAATATACAACGCAGAGCCTCTTGCGAGCATGACAACATTTATCAAGTATGATCGAATGAATCGTTTCAAGGCAGCAGGTCCATGAGGGTTTTCTTTTTCCCGAAGCCTCTCTTTTGTCTGTTTCTTCACCTCAACTAGTCCCAAACCATCCGTAGGTAAACACAGAGGACGCGTCACATCTACCTCAACCCGTACAGAAAACAGAACCCTAAAAACATACCGCACACAGACAATTGGACGTGCATACATTATCATCGGAGTATATAAAGTTCTCGTGGGAGCCGGTTTGAAGCACCGTGCCAAACAAAATGCGCATAATGTAACAATTTATCTGCACACTTCTCAGGCTTTTTTTTTTTTCTGCGGGGCCGCTCTGACGTTCCCATGTATGTCGTAGTGGCAGCAATGAGCCGTGTGCGTTCGAGCAGCCGCCTGGGGAGCGCCAAGCCAGGCATTCAAGGCTGCATAACATCCAACCACCCAGCTCCAGGGTTCAGCCAAGTAACTCCTCACCGCTCAGTGGCCGGAATGACTAATAGATGCTCGAATATGTGAACTGGCTTTGTGGAGACGCACAGGGAGATAAAAGCGGAAAAACAACAACGGGGGAAACCGAGGCGAGGCGTCTGTTTCCACTTAGTTTCTTTCTGAGTTCCATAACATTCCCCATTGTTGCCTGAAGGAGCCTGCGGGCAAAGTCTTCCTATCTTAAAACGAAGCTGCAATTAGCTAAAGTGACAACTATATGCCGACTCAGAAGCCAAGGAAGCCTTCTGGTGCATCCTGTCAGTCAGCTTTCTCTTTCTTCGCCTCGCTGGCCAGAGTGTCTCGCGCCGTGTGCCGTCTGGACCGTAAACATTGTCCGCTCGCCTTGGCACGAAGGCCAGACGGTTTTTTCTGGGTGACTGGATTGTTAAAGAGACGTCCGCATATTTGTCGGCTTGCCCAGTCGCTTGGTTTTGTACCAGGTCACTTTGTTTTTGCTCGAAAATGACGCAAAGGGACCTTGTCACACTTTCACGACGGGCCGTCCTGTCTGGCGAGACGCGCCGCGCCAGCCAAGCGCCGAACGCCGGGCCAATTCGCACATCCATGCGAACAGAACAGCACACAACAAATGTGCTGGCCTGTCAGAATTCCTCCTCACCCTTGTGTGAAAGGCAACAGCATTGCTAGCAGGAGGGAGAAACCCAGTCAGGGGAGAAGGCTGTGGGTTTAACAGTGCTCAGTGTTTGTTTTTCTTGCCTTGTTCCTAGATGCACAATTTCATGCGCAAAAAAAAAAAAAAAAAAAAAAGAAAAAAAAGCGCACATTCCAGGAGATCACTTTTTGTGTTTAAGCTCACACTTGCAAAAACAAATAGCATGACCAAAGAGTTCCAGTAAAGTTGCTGGTGAGAAGGAGGGCTTAAGCGGTTTAACAACCCTGAAGAAATCTTAAACCTAAACAATATCGCATATACGCAAGTCTAACATACACAATCGTCTTTCGCCCCTGATACCTTGAAATGTGCTTTCGAGCACGGCCCCTGTGTAACTTTATACGACACACTATGAAGTGCCATGCAGCACATCGAGCGGGAATATACAAGAAATAAACGCTGATTTGAGCTCGGCATTCCAGGGGAAGAGCCTGAAGCCAGTTAATCAGAGATATCATTTACATATTACTGACCTCAGAAAAAAACAGACCAGACATATATTGTAAAAAAAATAAAGTTATATAGACAAATGTTATATGATGAAACAGAGAACCAAATCTCTGAGTTGGGATTGTATTTTTTGCAATGTTTTATCTTTACAAAGAATAGCAAATAGGGATTTGTGGAATAATCAAACAGTGGCAATACACACAAGTGTATAGTAAAGTGCCGTGTCAGATACAGAAATCATAAACGCCAGCTCTGATTATGAATGGCTGGCTATCGATCAAGTCTATAAGTGTTATAAGCAAGCCAGAGGTGATAAAACTCTTGATTTATAAATCAGCTGTTTTCCTAAACAAATAATGATTCATTAATCAACTGCCAATAATGGATGGCAAGATTCACTGAATAATTTCTATATGCCCTAACTTCGTCATTTAGATATTATTTAAGACCAATATTTTAGATTTATTTCTCAATGCTTATATGTCTTATAAGCATGTTCTCTCCGTGCTGCTGCTACATGAATTTGACCAGACTATTTCCGGTCAAACTACGACTGGTTTAAAATCATTTCCTGCTTATCATGCACCCAAAATGTAGGCTAGTTTACGACGCTAATAATAAACAGAAGGCAGAAAGCAACAAGAAGTCTGGCATTTCTGTATGACCATTTTACAAATTTCAAAATGTGAACACAACACACCTTCATTTACAACGTCCTTTCTTAACAATGTCTTTTTTTTTTTTTACAGAAATTAATAAACTCCAATAGTTTAAATCACTAAATATCTGTTTTACTGATATGCCATAATGCTGAAACGAATTTAAATCACTGTCTTTTTTTCGTGTACAGATGTGTGAGCAATACATCTTACGAACCTGTAAGTTTCTACATGTTCAAATTAATAACAAAACGCTGTGCTTTTGTAAAATAATGAAAACAGACAGGGGGCGCTCTCTCTGCCATCTCTAAAAGAACATGAAGCTCGTGATTATTTGCCACATTAAATATACAACTAGAACAATCAAAATAGTCGAATTCATTAAAAAAAACATTCTCTGATATAATCCATAATTGTGTAATTTATAACACCATAATTACTTTAAAACAGTTACAAGAATATTTTGCATAGCTATATAAAGCATTGCTATTTGTCCATGCCCATTGATTGGAGTATTAAGAAGCTATAGAGGCACGGTGCCTTAGTGGTTAGCACGTTCACCTCACACCTCCAGGGTTGGGGTTCGATTCCCATCTCGGCCATGTGTGTGTGGAGTTTGCATGTTCTCAGGGGTTTTTTCTCCTGGTTCTCCAGTTTCCCCCTGGTCCAAAAATGTGCATGGTAGGTTGATTGGCATTTATATATATATATATATATATATATATATATATATATATATATATATATATATATATATATATATCTATATATGTGTGTTTATTTTGCCACCACTGGCTGTCGTTCAGAAAAGAAGCAATAAAAGCTACCTATACACACAAACTTCTTTTGTAAATACCAGATCCGACTTGATAAATGAGTCCCATTGTCTCAAGTACAATAGTAAACCCAGGACATTTGGTTTCCATAAAACCTACAGTCAGGTCCATAAAACCAAAGGTCAGCTGAAGCTCCCCTATTGTCGCTATTGTAAGCTTTTTGCCATTAAATCCAGCACTGCAAGTCCCTGACCCACAACGTCCTAAGAAGTCTTATCTTCACAGGCTACTATTACATGAAGCAAGCCAGACACATGTGCACAACCAGTGGATGGACAATTTGGGATTCGGACAGAGCGGCGCTAAGTACCGGGGGACAGCATGACACAGCGAGGAAACCCGAGTGTGCACGTTCATTACATTGCATTCCTCGTGGCCCTTTGAAACATGTGCAAGCAGTTCTGCCCATTTAAATCCAATTACGAGCCGGCCCGGTTGTCATGGGAACTACCTGTGATAAACACCCCGGTGTGTAATGGCTCCAAACTATTTCCCAAATTATAGGAGCCCTCAATCAACATGCTGCATTAGGCCTCGTCTCCCGTTGCTGCCAATGATGGGGGGGGGGGGATTGGCGACACGAAATTTACAGGAGACATTTGCTATTTCTATCATTCGCACAGGATAGACTGGATTTAAAAAAAACCTTCACAACAATCCCAGGCACCACCTGAGGCACTTTAAAATGTATCCTTGATAAAAAAAAATGCTGTTTGAATTATTTAAGTCGGCAGACAACAAAAGTTTTACAAGCTTTTCAGAGTTCTTGCCAGGGTTCCGCGCTAAAATACTACGCCTGCATATAACCCATTAATGGAGCATTAGGGACATTAGTGTGCTTCTAATATACTGTGGGAGATGCAGTTTGGGTTTCATTCTCTCTCTCTCTCTCTCTCTCTCTCTTTAAAAATTGCTTCTCCACCATACACGTTTTCAAGACCCTGCTAATCCAAAGGCAAAAATGCTCAAAATGCCCAAGAGTCCACTCAGGATGTCTACACAAGGGATTTAGTAGAACAATGCTAGACGTCTCGTCTTTTGGGTACGCCTCCCCGACGGTCTGGAAGCAGCGCCGAGTGCAATGCTCAAATATTTAGATTTACTTTCGAACCACAGACTCAACTTACCTGTCTTCCTAAACCCACCCTAAAGCCCGGCTACGTCTTACAAGGAAGTCCTCGGGCCAATTTAAGTAATTAACATTGTACAACATTTGCCGAGCGGCTTATGCGGAATTCCTCTGGAAAGACGTAGGGGGTCTTTTTTTTGTGAATAGAGCTTCCGAAGCGAGGTTTACAGGGAACGAAAAGTAGGTTTGTGTGTGTTTTGTTCAATTAAAGCGGAAACCCAATGTTTCTTTTCAAAGGTATTTAGATTTCGTTTAAATCGTACTATTATCGAATCACTGTTGCATCAACCAGATGATGTGAAACCGAAGATTGCGATGAGTACGATAGCAGCAATAAATAGTGGATTTTGATATGGGAGTGAAAAAAAAAATCGATATTGCAACAAACACTGCTTAAAATTTCAGCGAATTGCTTGCAAGATAAAGGAGGTTAAAGTGTGTCTTGATAAATAATGTGACCGGATCTTTTTATTTTTTTTATTTTTAGGAGTGGAAACATGCACATATAAGGACACTTGCTTGAATTTCTGTTCATTTGTATTCTATTAATGCAATATATATATATATATTTATTTATTTATTTTTAAATTAAGATTTAATACAATATATCAGTTTGTTTCACATTTCGATACGGTCTGCATTATTTTCCACCGGAATAATAGAAGTGCGTCTGCGAGAAATAATCCTAAAGCACAGTGGTAGAAATCCATATTACCCCACTAAAATCCATATCACCCCGCTACATATCACCCCGTAAACAAACATGCAATTTCTCGAACTGTGCGATAAAACACAAGATAAACAGAAAAAAAAAACATTCGTCACACAAACACAAACTCACTAAAGTTGTTTGTTTTTTTTTCCCTTTGTCTTTTAGGGCAGACTGAATTAGTCCTGCCTATCGTCTCCAACTGAAGAAACACTGAGAGGAAATTTAGGTTTGAGCATGTGGTTAACTAATTGCCAAAGCAATAAAGCATGCTCGGGTCATTTGTAATAATCTGCCTTTGTTTAACCAAATTTAATCAGTTGTTTCTCCGTCTTCTTTTTCTCACACTTTTCTGTCGTTCTACTGCTCTGTTTGGTAGCGCTGCAGGGACGAGCAGACCTCACGCGAGTGCTGGGAGCCGTGGACCATCAGCTCTTCACCAGTTGTAAGCATACAAAACTACGGTCCAGCTGTGTGAGCAGTGCTGCCTGTAGAACACTGGGTGGCTCTGTGAGGCCCCACACCATGCTTCCAATTCACACAAAACACACACACACACACACACACACACACACACACACACACACACACACATAAATATGCAATTCGGGCATGCAGGCATAACAAAGAATGTGGTCCCCACGGCCAAAACTCATATATGTGTGTGTGTGTGTTTGTGTGTGTCCAGATCAAGAAGAACTACAGACGCTGAGATGTCCAAACAGCTCAGAGAGAGAGAGAAGATAAGATTTAAACATAGCTGGGGAACCTATAACAAAATCTGGGCCAGGAACAAACTTTAACAATGGAAAAATACATCTTTTTTTTTCCCCCCTTGAACTTCAATAAAAGCAGATCTCTTGGTGCACGAAACCTTGGATGCAGAAACGATGCTGGATGAGATTACAGCTTTCCAACACCTGAGGAGAGGTTACACTTACACAAAACTATTCAAAACTTTTGACAGATTGGTCCAAGGCCAGGCTCTTCTGCCTCCTAGGCAGCTGAACAATAACAAGGAAGAGACGCTAATGATATTCAGATCCAGTACCTTAAACACTTCCTCCACCTACGTGCTGCTTTGCCTTTATTTGGAAACCTAAATGACTTCAACGTGTGCGTTTCTATTTTCGTGCCCATTCTGTACGTATAAACGATGGAAACCTTGGTTTCATATACATTTGCATATTTCGACGGCAGATTTCAATATTCACAATTTCCGACTAAGCGTATTTTTTTTTATTCCACCTTTGTTACGAATGATTTGCCGGACTTGTTTATTTCCACATCCCGGCTGCAGAACGGGGAAATGTCCACGTGAGCCGCCGCTCAAGCACAGGCTTATTTCAGTCTGCATATTGACTTAGTTTCCGGAAATCCGACAGGGTTAAGTAGCTGCCACTGGTGATGTGAAAGTCATTGGCGAACAGGGACTAACGAACTGACAGCTCGCCCACCGGAGTGTGATTGAAAATATTAGCTTAGCGTGTCTGAAAGCAGAGACACATTTACCTCCGTCTCGCACATGTCTTGTCATCTCCCCTGGTGCATCCAAAAAAAAAAAAAGCTGGACGATTACCTGGAAAACCACCTCCATTAAAAACAAACAGATTAAATGAAGAAGAAGGAAAAAAAAAGATAAGATTTCTTTTTTTGAGCTCCGCGGATACGGCCTGCTTTTCCTTTAGCGCTTTTTTTTTCAAAGTCTTCAGAGCTTATATTTATCTAAATATGACTTTCGAGTAAATCACTAAGCTGTCTGGCCTTTAAAAGCCGAGCCCTATTTTGGACGTTGTTTGGCCGGATTCTGGGAGGCTTCGTTTCTCTGAAAACCATCCGTGGGCCGCTGAGCCACAGCTCCATGGGTTTATACGCTCGAGACGCGCTGCACTATTAGCGAGCTATTGCGGCTACCAAAACACACTACTTTACACAGCAATGTGCAATTACGGTAATTATCATGTAACGCCGGCTCTGCGGCGGTATCTGGTTCGTACTCCGAAGATACATTAAAAGGTAATTACATTGGAGATTTAATAAAGCAGGGGTTACTGCCGATGAGAGGTTCATTGTGCTACCTGGGTGCTGGCTGGATATGCATGGATATGACGCAGGTTGGATTGATTTAGGTATTTTTTGCAGTACTCAAAATGCAAGGCCCTGCTTTGCATCTGGAGTTCAAAGCTGGCCCAAACCAGCCGAGAGAGAGAGAGAAAGAAAGACTCCGCCTTTGCTTCTAATAAATAAGTGCTGCAAAAAGAAAACAAACTCTCCAATGTGGGGGTTGAAAACAGAATTGCTTGCGATCCACAAACAACGCGCAGCCAAACATTCTTAGAAGCAGCGGCACATGCAAGCCAGGAGGCAGCTGGCCCGGGCCCAGAACTTTATGGCTGTGCAGGCGTCAGGCAAACTTCAGGCCTGATCAATCAAAAAAAAAAAAAAAAAAAAAAAAAACAGTCATGAGAGGCGATCATTATGCTCTGACAGGATAACCGCTCGTGTCCGCCAGGATAATTGAGTCCAGCAAATTAAAGAGAAAGCGAGAGCTCTGAAATTGGCTGAAGGAGGATTCACTTTGCTGCGCTGCGTGCCCCCTTTTCTATTTCTCCTAAATCACAACGATCGCACGCAACCTGAGCCCTATGTAATGGCAGGGGTGGGGTTCTGTGGCTCTTCCTTACTGAAATCCCTAAAGCTCGAACCTAAGCAGCACATGGGGCCTGACTCCGCACAGGAAAAGAAGTTAATACGAAGGCTTGCTCTGCTCCACCATTAATAAATAGAAGCAGGCATGCTCATGGCCGAGCTCTCGTTCTTCTTTTGCTTCCTATTATCCTGTTTGGTATGAGAGAGAGAGAGAGAGAGTGAGAGAGAGAGAGAGAGCGACAGGGTTCGGGAGGGGGAATCGTGTGTGTGCGCGTGTCGGAGTATGTGTGTAAAAAAAAAAAAAAAAAAAAAAAAAAAAAAAAAAAAAAAGGGAATATCTTGGCCTGCGCTGTGCACGGACTATAACTGCAACCACACGCTTTCCTTCGAGGCAGAGTGCAGAGTAACGCTACACACACACCGACCGCAAACGGACCGTGCCAGCTGTCGTGACCCTGCGCCGGCCACCGTTTTCGGTTTCTTTGCTCCCTCCTTCTGTCCGAGATCCGCCACAGTGGGGTCTCCCTCACCCACCCAGACCACCGATGTTCCACTTCCTCTCACCTCGGGCCTGTCTTTCAGGCAGAAACACACCCGTTACCGCTCCCTGACCCCCTGCGAGGCAGAGTTTTTCTAGCCCTGTCCTCAGCTGAACATGTTAATTCCTGCCGCTAAATCCAGCTGCAGATACCTGAGGGTTTTTTAATGGAAAGGTTAAAGGTAAGACCATATATTTCACCGAACCCCTGAGCTTAAGCAAATGTCACAAGACGACGTTGCTCAAAACCACCCCATACCCTGAATAGCCCAGGTTACCAAAAGGTCTAATAAAGGTTGCCAAATCTTGGTAAAAGGGGATTATATATATATATATATATATATTATATATATATATATATATATATATATATATATATATATATATATTTGTCTTTTATCATTTCAACTCCTGAAGAAAAGCCTGAGAGAACACTTTTTATTAAGTGCTAAATAAAAATGCTACTGCCAATAGTGCTTTATGGAAGTGCTGGCAACAGAGAGAAAATGAAACCGCCATTCCTGCCGATTGTTTCCGTAAAGGCTTAACAATGCACCGATGAAATATTAAAGGCTGCTCACTGTGCCGTGGCTGACATTAAAGGGAATATAAACCGAGTCCCAATTGTTGTAATCAAACATCACAGCGTATGGAGTATTGACACGTTCGTATCATAGCAGTAGCAGGCGCAATGGACGACGTGACCCCCCCCCCTCCAGGAACAAAGCACTTCTCAGAGCAGTTTCTAGAGAGCCTTTAAAAAACAACCCCAAGAGTGGCTCACATGTCACATATACCTCCCTTAAATACAGAGCACCCCAAAGTCAACACTCACAAAATGTAACCCCTGCTCCGACCCAAGGCTAACCTGAGAAGTTTCTCTTCGGTGCGGATCGTAAATTTGTAAATAAAGACTTCCTTGGCAGCTAGGGCGAGAAACTGGCGTTGCCTGGTCCCCCCCTTTGCACAGAGCCGGAGCTGGGAAATGAAATTCAGCAACAGGAATCCAGTGGGTCCAAGGAAAACATTCTGTGTAACACACCTTCACCACACTGTGAGTAACATAGAGTGGAGCCGGGTCGCGTTACGCCTACGCGGGCCCTTCGCCTGGATAAAAAAGAGCCACATCTGGAGTAGGAAAACCACAGCAAATAACAAAAGCCTGTTCTGATGACGTTCCTCTTTAAACAGCATTGTGGAGAAAGGCAAATATTTGACTGAGCTCCCTCCCAGGACAATGATCCAAATTAAGGCAGCAGGGAAGAAGTTTGACCGCTGTTTTGATTCGTCTTTTTTTTTTGCCGGAATATCAAAGAAGCACAGACTTACAGGCGACCCAGCTTGGGTGTGGACTGGAATAGCAGCTCCGGCAGAACCTGCAGCCGGTTCCGGTTCAGCCGCCTGCGAGGAGAAAGAAAAAGAAAAGGGAATGAGGCAAAGGGCAAGAAAAGGACGAGAGTCAGCATGGTCAACACAAACGAGGAACGTAATGCGAGATGAACATTAAAGGACCCACGCAACAGTGTGGGAATGACCTTTTAGAAAACTTCGATCTGTGTGTGTGTGTGTGTGTGTGTGTGTGTGTGTGTGTGTGTGTGTGTGTGTGTGTGTGTGTGTGTGTGTGTGTGTGTGTGTGTGTGTGTGTGTGTGTGTGAAGGGGGTGGTTTTTGGTTCTTGTGGAATTACTGCAGGAACATGAGCGTGCTTAAGATGGAAAAGAAGCGTGAGAGGAACAGACAGCCCGCCCGGGACTGTTTGACGTTGCGCACTGACAGAGAGCGGATACACACACAAACATCTGCCGTGGTACAGAAAAACAAGATCAATGGGAAGACAAGGCAAATCTAAACGACGCTCAGACAGCCCAATCAATCTTCATGATTAGAGCAATCGTCCAGGTCAACCCTGCCACCCAGCCCAGGACCAAGGAAAACTGGCCCACGGCAGCATCGCGGGGTCAGGGATCACAGCTGCGCTCGGGTCACTGGGAAATGGGATGTGTTACGAAGACGATGGCGCGGGTTATCTCCTGCAGCAAGCCATAAAAAAAAATAAAAAAAACCTGTTATCCCTCATATGAACCTCCCCAGATTCAGGAGCTTTTATCAGACGACCCTTACAGAGGGTTTGAAAGCGGAGGACGAAGGGGATAATAGTGACCCCATAGGTCATTGAACTAGGATGAAGGCATGCGTTGGAGGAAAGGTTCTGGTATATGTACATTAATTTACTCCATATAGCTAAAAAAAAAGGGATTCTCTGAGTCATATTTTTGTTTATTTACAGCAGTTATCAAGAGAGACTTACAACTGAGCAATTAAGGGTTAAGGGACTTACTCAAGGGCCCAGCTCAGAAGTGGGATTTGAACCTGCAATCTTCCGGTTTAGAGATCTTTGGCTTAACCCCTGATCTACCACCTCCCTATTAATGCCCCTCCCAGGTCCCCAATTAAGGTGTGACTAGGTGAAACTGTACTGTGATTTTAGAGCCCTTTAGGTTTATAGACAAATTTGATGCCAAAAAAAAAACATCCACGTCCATCTTAGATTGTTGCCAAACTGCAATTTTGTCCCGTAAATTGAAACAAAAAAATAAATACACAATCCAAAACCGCACCACCTTAAAGAAGAATGACGTTGCTCGGGACAAGCCGTCCAAGAGATTTTATTCCGGAGAAAACGAATGCTGTTCCAGCTCTTTACCAGCATCTTATTATTTTATTATATGAATAAAAGCCTACTTCAAATATAATCACCGGGCCTCATTTATCACTAACTTTTTTAATTCATAAATCATTTGCACAAGAAATGTGGGTTTGATAAAAAAAAAAATAAAAAAAAAAACATTTGTTTGGGCAAATGTATATATAAGGAGATCCAATAATGTGAACCACAACTGATAGGCTTAAAATTGCATAACTGGCAATTTACTCTAATTTTATATTCAGACTGCGCTGTCACGTCGAATACAATTGATATTTCAAGCACACACACACACACACACACACACACACACACACACATATGAAGGAAATGTATTTGCGTAAATGTAATGCGTATACAATGTCTTTGTAAATCTGGCGTTATTCGAATTTGGCCCGCATCAATATTTAAACCTCACTATAATAAACGAGGCTGGAAGACAGAAATGCTGGATACGGACGGGAGTCGCCGTCCGAGAGCGAGGGAGCGGCGATGCGCTAACGAAAACTGTGAAATTCCGACCGTGTGTGACAGGCGCAGGAATGCGCGGTGTAAAAAAAACCAAGGCAAACACAATGAGCTTGGAAGCAGATGAGCACTAAGTGGTTTCAGGGGTGGTCAACAAACTCGCACATGTCCGCTCGCGGCACCGAGAGCAAACAGCGCTGCGATTTGCTTTCCCTTAACCGCGCTGACGATGACTAACGCTTTCGCTTGAATTCCGACGCAATCTCTTTTTCTTTTTTTTTCTTTTTTACGCAGGCAAGAGAAAAGCCCCAAACAATTCACGCGCACACTCTGAAAATCGCTGATGAGCCAGTCCTCAGACAGCTGTGTAGCTTTTCCTGACCTTGTCCATCTGTAGAAACGGCCTGGCTGTTTGCTTTGACCTGGTGGTCAAATTCTCTCCGAGGTGTTAGGATTCTCACCAGGGGAGAGTAAATGGAAGTCTGCCTCATGGCAGGGAGCAAACGAGGATGCTGTCTTTTTTTTTTTTTGCACTTGAAATGGAAGTTATTAAAGTCACCTCAAAAAGTTCAAAGCTTTAGAAATATCTCGGTGTATTTTTAGATTTCGACATGGAACAAAGTCCTTCGGGAATCCTCTCTACCCTACTCACTACTGGCGAGGGGTGTAACTCAGCAATTGGGCCACTTATCGGAAGGTCGAGGGGGGGGGGGGGTGGAGTTCGAACCCTGGTATCGTCAAGGTCCTTGAGCAAGGCCCTTAACCCTCTGTGCTCCAGGTGGCACCATAACATGGCGAAATACATAAGTAATGTATATGCGGCAAATAAAGATTCTTCTACTAAAATAAATGTAGTGTTCGCATTCAAATGTCTGTATTAAGAAGGAAAACATTGACACTCACAGCCTCTCAAGTTGTTTGAGGTCCTGGAAAGCTCCTCTTTCAATCACACTGATCTGATTGTTCTCCAAATGCCTGCAGAGGAAGAAGAACAACTCCATTAATTCATCAACAACGGCCCAATAATTTACCGAATAAAGACGCCGTCCAGCTGCTGTGTCACAACGGTCAGTGAAAAGCTTATCTTCATTCCATCGGGGGATCTCGGATTTCACCCACCCTTGTCTCAGATTGTGTCGGACGTCACCGGAACATGTTTGCGATGGCAGACGTTGCCTGTGAGGTCCTGGCATGGAGGTTGGGTTTTTGCCCCCCTCGACTCCCGAAACGCCATGTCATGTTTCAGGGCCCCTAAAGTTTTCCAGATGCATTACAAAGGCACTACATCTCTATAGCCAATCCTTGTTTAGATTTGCGTCCGTCTGAATTAGAGCCAACATGCCGTGACGTGCCTGGGAAGCCCCAGCCGTCTGCCACTGACTGATACTCTCGCAACGGCTAGATGGGAAATCGGGCAACGCCGGACGAAAATATCCCAAGCCTCTAAATTAAAGCTTTGCTTTGGCCTTATAAAGAAAATGTTTATACACAAGACCGAACGTGGTGATGACACTGTATGAAATACATTTCTAGTCTTTTGTAAGGCCAAAAAAAAAAATGCACCAGATGGGATGAAAACTACAATTAACTTTAATCACCTGTAACTACTGCATTCTGTTCGCATAATAAATGCATCTTATAGCTTTAGAGATGACAGATATTATGACGTTTTTTTTTTGTTTTTTTTTATTAAATACAAATGGGGGATTAGTCCCATGCTGCTTTTATGTATTGGCATTAAAAGTCATTTTATTCAATTCGCTCCAGATGGGCTTTGGTGAGCAGTGCGGATTACTACATGTTTCTTTTGCATCAGTTCTCAGCCACTCGAGCTCGGTGGTTTTGAAGTATACTCTACGAACATATGGGACACAGGCAAACACCTAGGCATCACAGGGATGAAAAGTGGAAGGGGGGGGGGGGGGACAAACGGCGAGGACTTTCACCATCAGAGCCTGAGCTAACACCACATGGTATTGTGTTGTTCTTGCCTTTAGCTCTAACTAGGCGTAAGTCTTATGGGAAGCACCGGGTCTACACACCACGATCGACCCTTTCAGCCGCCCGAAACCTACACATTATCTACACATTATCGAATTTGTCCTGTCCTGGTTGGGCTCCCAGGGGACAGTGCAAAGACATTTTATTTAAATAAAAGATATGTCAGTGACCACATCATATATTTCCTCATATATTTTTTCTAGGGCTATCAATCGATTCAAATATTTAATCGTGATTAATCGGACAATTGCCGTGAGCTCACTCGCGATTAATCTCACATTAACCATATTCGTTCAATGTATCATAATTGAATACTTTTCACGCTTCTAATACTCTAATAACTAACTGTAACAGATGTAACAGACGCTCAAAATCTCTCCCCTTAATAAAATTATTGATTATTTAATATGCATTTTACTCTGGAAATTATTCTTTTAATATTACTTTCTTGTTAATTTCAATGTTTTTTAGTGGTTGTTTTTTATGTGTAAAATATGGGACGTGGCTCCTTTAAGAATTCTGTTCCGGTTGCTTTTCCACGTGTTTCCATGTGTATCACCAGTTTTACGTTTAGGTTATACGGAAGAGCATTGCATTCACAAAAGAAAGATGCGCTTCCGTAATACGGGTTTGGGAATGCAATATATACGGTAATATAGTGAGGAGCTCATACCTGGTGTGAATGCGCAGCTAGTAGGCGTGATTTGGGGAAATTAGGGAAGTGTGATTGGATGCACTGAAGTTTCTTTATTCATTTGTTCTTTTTCGCTCTTTCTTGTTCAGGTTTCGTTCATCCGCCAACACAAGGCAGAGTGAAGGAGCAGATCACTCACATAGTAATACACACAGCGTTAATAAACTCAGTGTAGTGAAAGTGAATTTGTGTTAACGCGTTAACATTGACAGCCCTATTTTTTCACGTTTATCTTTTACTTAAATGCCGCTCTACACTCTACATGTCTTATGTTCAGGTGTTAAACAGCACAACGAACAGTGATTTTCCTGATGTTCTGAGCGATGTGCTAACCACTAGACTAACTCCAGCTCGCCGCATGGCACGGCACAACCAGCTGTAAGCTGGCGATTTTATTTCAGCACAGCCGACGTGTAAAGTGCTCACTTCCGTGTCTCTCAGACTTCAGAACAGGTTTGAAGCCTGACTGAACACGATACAGCGACTCGGTGAAGGTCGTGGCGAACACGTCGGATCGACTCAGATTAAATGTCGGTATGCTTTATTATGATGTGTTCTATATTAATCCTTTCCTGCACCACAAGTGGAACACGTGCAGGATTTTGACAACTTCACGCTCCAGGATGGAATGCATTTTTAAGCCTCTGGGAAGAAAAAGAAAAAAGCTTACAGAACTCGGAGGTTTTTCAGTCCGGAGAAGTCCACCTTGGTGATCCGTGTGATGTTATTCCTGTCCAGGTCCCTGTTAGGAAAAGAGAGAGAGAGAGAGAGAGAGGGAGAGAGGGGGGGGGGCGGGGTTAGATCATCACATCATTAGATTATCACAATTATCACAATAACACTATAAACTCATTAGACTGACTAACATGCTCTTAGTCTCTTAGGCTCTTAGAGTGAATTTTACATGTCCAGATGTCTCAATATTTTTGGATGCCAGGCGTCTCTCAGGAGACATAACTGCACTTCTGTCGAGGTCAGGATATGAAAGAGCTGCTCACGACTGAGCTCTCATTTTTCTGTCTTGTGGGCACCCTGTTAAAGGACAGACCCACTTGGCAAATTTGCTTTTCATTAAAGATGCCAATATAATTTCCTTACTCAATTTCCTCTGAGTAATAGCGGTAATAAATGCAGATGAGTCTTTCAGAATTTTAAACTAAGGCTTGGTGAACAAAAACAATCACACAATGTAGGAAATTCCAAATATCCCCTAAGCAGTAATTAATGTGTGTGTGTGTGTGTGTGTGTGTGTGTGTGTGTTATATATACACACACACACACACACACACACACACACTTATATTCATATATATTCCATTGATCCTTGTTTGTACATATTACACACACTATAATATATATATATATATATATATATATATATATAAACACTTAAAATATATACATATATCATATTCCATATATGCCATCATATATATTCCATTGATCCATTGTTGTACATATTGTACATAAAAACATATATATATATATATATATATATATATATATATATATATATATAAGTTACATATATAAAACTATTATAAAAGTATGAAATATAAAATATTATAATTATAAATCAGTAGACTTTATTGTCATTCCTCTGCCGGGAAAGATATGCCGTTCCATCCAGCCTATATTGAATGACCCAGTAATAAAGTTCCATGGTACACAGGATAACATTATGTTAGAATAATAATATACATTATTGTCAGACGAGTAACAACAATTTGTACAATAAAAAACAATAAACTAAACAGAACAATAATTACATGCTAACTATACATGATAAACAAAATTATGATGGATCATAAATCACGAGAGTAGTTCAGAAAAAGCTACTGATTAATATATATATATATATATATATATATATATATATATATATATATATATATATATATAAAACAATGTTTTTAAATTATAACTGGTTTACAATAATTTTACTATATTATATTTCTATTATACCTGTTAATCTTAGCCTGAGTGCGTGGTTCGAAGTCAAAGCGTACGGCAATATCGTTCACTATCATTAATAATGCACTGGAGCTCAAACTAACAGGAACGAAATGTAGTTGTGTGTGTGGTAATGTGTTTATCCAACCACTTAAACAGAAAAACTGGGAACTGAGTCATAATATTTACCATTTTTCATAAATATAATATAATCTCAAACTTTACTTTTTGCAGATTTGCATAAAGAAATGTCAAGCCCAATACCCATCTGTAGCTCCAGTGCAAAGCCACGCTGAGTCACGCATACGAACGCGCTGTGCGAAAACGCGAAAAAAACAGAACTATCTGTTCCACCCGTCATCCACCAGTGATCTGCAGCATTCAAACAGACCTGCATGGCATCAATCATATTGCTCTTGTTTTTAATTACAGATTTGTCATTCGTGTCTGTGCTCGGCCATTGCAGAAGCATGCGAGCTGAAACGCAAAGCGAGCTCGGAGTATGAGGAAGGAACGACTCGAACTAAATATATCACTCTTGATACATGTAAGAAATCGGCCTCGGGAGGCCAGTAGTTATCTTATTTCCAGGCCATTACCTTATCTATATTTGTATTGCATCTACTAATGTATATACAGAAGATAAAGTCATGCTCAGAACACTGGAAAAAAATAACTATAGCTCTGTAGTTCCTATAGACCACACTGTAAGAGTTGGAACTGAGAGCACACACACAACCGCACACACATACAGTATATACACACACAAATACATATATGCAGACAGGCCTATCTCCACTTGGCCAAGTGTGGTTCACATAATATAAATAAACATTTATAAATCTGATTTAAGGGCATATTGAATTTCAAAAGACTTCCCCTACTCCACAAAATGCACATCAGGGGCACTAATACGAGCCATATTGTAGATATATTATACCGTACAGGCACTGTAGAGACACGGTATGCACTAACCAAATCTCCTTCTCGCTTTCTCTGTCTCTCTTTCAGTCGCACTGTTTGTCTATCCAATCCTCTCTCTCTCTCTCTCTCTCTCTCTCTCTCTCTCTCTCTCTCATTCTCCCAGCACATTCCTCTGCAATTTCTCTTCCCTTATGCATCTATATTGTACACGAGCCGGGCCAAAATCGGATCTGCCTTTCTCAAATGCACCAGAACGACATCTTGCAATGTAGGTTTAACAAAACACATGAGCTGCTCAGGAAGAATGGAAATGCTAGATGTGAGCCTATCCATCATTTTTTGTATTTTTTTTTGGTCATTTGGGGTAATCAGTATTCGAAGGTTTTCGCCATAAGGATCGTTTTGAAGCAAAGGTGCTACGCAAATGACTGATTTAGGCGCCAGGACTGAATTCATTTCTCACTTTAAATGCAGGTTTCTTTTTGCCGTTCTACCTGTTAATCTTACAGTCGCGTGATTAGGTTCCAAGTCAAAGCATAGTGCAATGAAATGAATAATGCGCTGGAGCTTAGACTAACAGGAAAAGCAATGGAGTTGTGCAAGTGGTAATGCGTTTGGCCAATGATTTAAAGAGAGAAACTGGGAATTAAGTCATAATATTTGCCTTTTCCAGCCCGTCCATTCGTCTTCTTTCCGAAATCGAAACAAGTTATCTTGTTCGAAATGGCCTTCTCTGCTAATCCTTCCATCCTTCTCTCTGTCACTACGCTGCACTATACGTTCACCAGGCCGGGGGAGTAAAAGCAAGAAGTGCCACGAGTGACTCCTAAAGTCACTTTGACAAGCTGGAGGCCCGAGATAAAGCGGGCCCTCCCACTGTCTTTTGTTCTCTGCCGCATTGTTGTAGAACGGATAAAGTGACAATCTGAATGGCAGGTGCTCTACACTAACAGTGTGTTTCCCCCCGAGGCTCACCACCCACACGAAGGTTATTAAACCAGCAGGCAAACTGTAAGCCACCGTGAGCCTGCATGCAGCACGACGCCACTGAATTTGCTTCAGATCTCCCACAGCACTTACAGTATATATATATATATATATATATATATATATATATATATATATATATATATATATATATATATATAAAGAAAGCCAAATGTGCGCTGCATCGTGAATCAAGCTGCGGTAAGAAGGTGATTCATCCGCAGGATCCGTTAAACCCTTCAAGTCACGGCAGAAGAATGTTTATGAAAACACAGAAGCAGCTCGGCATCCCTCTATACAATCCCTCACTTTACAAAGCACTTCCCGCCGCAATCTCCGGTTATTTTCTCTTAAGCCAACGTGTCTGGGTCGGCCGAGACGCAGATAGGTATGCTCCATTTCCTCCGCAGAAGCTTCAAAACGCTGTTTGGAATCCTAATTGAGTTGCTCTTCTTGAGTTTGGAACTGCCCCGGCCCGGGTGGTTTTCATCTGCGCAGTATTCAGTCTCTGGCAGCAGGCGAGACGACCGCATTCTAAACCATGTACAGTTGGGTTCACTCAAATGATTTTAGTAATTTAATTACCCTGAGTCGTTTCAGCTCCGTGTACTTATTTGATTTAAAAGACATAAAGTAGAAGGTCAGATGTACAGTCATTTCTGCTTCTTGTACCTTCCGTCGTCTCCTTCTTTAAAACAGCTGAGTTGACTCAGACGGGACGTCGAGAAACACATGTAGGAGTCACTGATAAGAATTTAGATCAACAATAGCTCACAGCGGGATGCGGTTTGTAACCAAATGCAAACGTATAATTGGGGAAAAAGAGAAAATTCGCCATCTAAACAAACGTTACACTGATTTGCATGTAGGCTTCATATTGAGACTTGATTTGACCTGTGAGACTCAGACTGACTCACCGTGAGTTATGTGCACTGGGAATGCGATTCCACAGGACAAAAACAAAAAAAAACAAAAACACTAATGAAATTTTTACTTTCATACAGTTTTTGGAAGTGTGAAACTCACAGGCATGGGTTGCCAAGTTTAAACAGCAAGATATCCCGCTCCAAAAAAAACATCTCTAGATCACAAAAAATACAATAATAAAAATAAAAAACTAGCTGAAAGGTCTTGGCACTGGACAAAAGAGACAAGGACGATTTTTCTTCATTTGTTGTTCAAAACTGAACAAAATCTGGAACAAATCTGGTTAGAGAGAATTCACCATGACTAATCTACAGAGTATTTCTGCCTACTTTTATTATTATTATTTTTTCAAATAGTAATTCTTTATCATTGTTGAAAGGAAATCTTCCTGAAAAAAATAATCATATGATCATTGTAATGAAAAGCCATTTAAAGCAGGCCATATGAACTCGCAGCACCACTGCATCACAGCTTCTTGAAGGATTCAGACAGTGTGTTCCTGCTGTAATACATTTTAAGTCTGTCATTTTTCCACTTTTAATAATGACGACAGACATGAATATTAGAACCATTAAACGAATACGGATATTAATGCTGCATGACACCGAAACTCTCTACCTTTAATTAATCAGTCACATCTCATTGGAATTCGGCGTTACAGCGGCACTTTATATTAGATACCGTGGCGTTAATGTAAGGATACGCTGCTGTGATTTCACGCAATCTTATTACCTCTTTGCATATTGCGAAATAGAACGCCGAAAGCAAAGCATTCACAGCACCCTGTTTGTCTTAATTCTTGTTTGTTGATCAAATAGTAGTTTAGGACCCCCGTCGTACGCGAAAAAGTCAAAGATCGGCCTTCCCGGTCTTTCATCTACCAGGAGCAGCAATCATGTGGCCACCACACGTCTCACCACACCGATTCCGATTTGGGTATGTCAGACGAAGAATCTGACACTTGTTATGAAATTAAGATTTGGATTCCTCTTATCGATTCCTGGCGGCGTTTGTTTGTTTGTTTGTTTGTTTTTCCACCTGGCAATCTGCCAGGACCTACGAGCATCCAATCTTCCAGGACCTTATGTAAGAGCGCTCAAAAATGTGGCTATGCTTTGTAAAAACCGAAGACAAAGCTAAGTGTAATTATTGTAATAAAAAACATGATGCAAGCGAGGTGTCACGACCAACATGACTAAGCATCTGCATTTGATTCACCGCGTCGAAATAAAAGAATGCACCGCGTTTGATTCATTGCTCGTCCATCGACTGCCTTTTGTTAGCCAGCACAATGTACGGCGACAAAAGTTTGATGGACGCATTAAATGACTTATTGTTTGACTTTTGTTGTTTTTTTTTTTTTTTTTTTTTTTTTTACCACATCGGAATCAAATCTGGGAATCGATATGTGGAATCGGAGTCAGTAAAATTCAAATGATCCCCAACCCAAGTGCCAACATTCGGTCAATCTAGCACATCCAGCATTGTACCTTTTTTTGCTTTTGTACCTTCGCAGTGGATGAAATTGTTATAACAGATTACTAATCAGTGTTCAGATGAAAGCTGGGGTGCAGGGGGTGGTGGAGGATCAGAAGTCAGACCGACACGCTGACACGTTCATCACAATCCAGATCTGACGACTGCACAGAGCATTTCTGAGCAAAGTCACCATGCTGAACCCTCTTTTAAATCATCGCCGTTAGAGATTATATCACAGACCAAAGAGAAAAGCGTTCGACATCATCTGGACTTTTGGCAGATACCGCACAAGAGGGAATGTTGCAGTAAAAGGTTATACTTCTCGTTGTAGCTGGCTGATGTCTGTCTCGGGGAGACTTTTGTTTAGTAAATATTATCATTTCCATAACTGCATTCCTGGCTAAAGGACGCTCTCAGCACATTAACCAGACCAGACAAAAAAAAAAGAATTGTTTCATTTACTCTCGATACCATTTATTTCCACAAACACGAAAGCTCAGACGGCCAAACGTTTGCTCGCGAGCCGTCTATATTACTCTAAAAAAAAAATAGAAAAATGAGGGGCGACGAGGCATTTCCAAGGCTTCTTTTTCAAAATACATAAATGACAGCCAAGCCTCACAGGACCCATCCATATCCCAGCACCCTGGGCGCAGCCAAAAAACAAACCGAGAACAAAGCAAGAAATACCAATAAGAACAAATAACATGAGTGTTGCGTTCGTCTACGGACGTCATCGCGTAGGGGGAAGAGCCGAAAGCAAAATAAACCCTGAGCATCCTGACCATATTTAAGAATGGCAGCCCTGCCAGATCACTGCGGCTTCTGTTTATTCAGCAGGAGACTTGTTTAAAATCAGGACGGCTCCTGGTTCAATGGATGGCTCATGTAAATCTCATGGAAGTTGAAAAAGGGTCGGCGTTTCTGGATTTGATGGGGACGATGGCGCTGCGAATTCAAACCACTCGGGCGTGGCAGCATCCTGATGGATTACTAAGAAACTCCTGCTCGATCCTTTTGTTTAACAGGTTGCTAGATGCAAACCTCGGTGTTGAGGGCCCTAATTTAGCTTCCGTTACTGTGAGAACGGCAGAACGTGCCAAGTTGCATCGTGTGTGTGTGTGTGTGTGTGTGTGTGTGTGTGTGTGTGTGTGTGTGTGTGTGTAGTCTGGATAAATGTATCGCATCCGGCAAGGCTGAAAAAGGCAAAGTCTGGGTTTTGACGTGTTGCTTTGGTGACAAAGCTCCCATAACAAAAGCAGCCCCTCGTTAACCTGAGACTACCGCGAAGCCTGCACACGATCAAACCCCGTCTCGGATTAAAGAACGAGAATACACACACACACACACACACTCGGAGGCCTGTACAAACCTCCATGCCCCTCCTTTTTCCCTGGGACCCTATCAAGGACATTAATGACTTTGACTTGCTGCTCTCCAGCCAACCAAATCTTTTTCTTTTTTGGGGGGGAAAAAGCATACAATCCTTACTGCCAGTACCTGGCTAAGCCATTCACTTCCTAATGTTTCCCAGAAGTCCATACCCGCCAGCAGCGCCAGCAGCTGCATGGCAGGCACCACTACTGACGTTCACCCATGCGCAGATTTCACACATGCTGCTCTTATGTTGTGCTTGGGTTATGAGGACACTGAAGACCACAAACCCAGACCAAACGACCGACCTCGGCACAACAAACACACACACACACACACTCACACACTCACACACACAAGTGCTTCCTGTACTTCTCAGCTGCACCTACTTCTGACCAAAATAGAACACTGCAAATTGTCTTCATTTAATTCAAGATGTGTTGTGACAAAAACGGCTGCTTAAAGGAACCTTTGCCTTCCATCTTAAAGAATGCTGTTTTTTTTTCCATCATTGGATGTTTATCCGTTATTTAAAAACACTGCTCTCTATATATTTCTGGCACTCACGCATAAGCAAATTATATGCGGGTCATGTTATACAGGTGTAAATGTCATTAGGAGAACAGGGGGATGTACCTTTAAGCACTGGACAACGGCACTTATATTATTTTGTATTTTGCACTTATATTATATATGTATTATTTTATATAGAATCATTTCAATTCAATATATATATATATATATATATATATATATATATATATATATATATATATATATATATATATATATATATATATATATATATATATATAAAAATGTGCATTGTCTCAAATCAGCTTTACAGAATGGGATATTCACAGAACATTATATATTTATATGGATGATTTGATGTGTATTTATCCCTGATGAGCAAGCCTGGGGCGACTGTGGCAAGGAAAAACTCCCTTAGTGGCATGAGAAAGAAACCTTGAGAGGACTCAAAAGGCGAACCCATCCTCATCCGGGTGTGATTAAGAATCCTGGTTAAGGAGATACACAGGTGTGGATATTAGCGTGGGAAATTTTTTTATATTTCATGTTTAGCTATGTACGCTTTTTTTCAAAGTGCATAAAGTAGGACCTCATCATTTTGCATTTAGTCAGCCTGCACTGAAAAAGTTTGCTCAGTTTCTATTTTATTTAGTTATTTTTGTCCAAATCTAAAATCCTATGTTTGGGGATCTGGGAAAAAGTCGTTTTGTGAGTTTGGTGTCAAATTTCGATGCCCATCAACAAAGAAATGCATTTGTGATCGCAAACGTGTGATTATCGCACTGCAATGGTTGTTATTAGCAGATTCTGCTGACTTTTCCGAATGTCACACACAACAATACTTCCAGACGCAATGGCGTGAAAAACAAAAAACATCCTGTACGCTGAAATGGCTCGTAAATAAGAGATCAGAAGACTGGTCTGAGCGAACAGGATGTCTATAGTCACTCAAAGAAACATCTGGAAAAAAGACCAACTACCCAGTTCACTTGTTCATCCAACCACTATGTGTGTGTGCCCATGACAGACGCGACACCCAGAACCAGGCGTGAAACCTGATTTGATTTCCTACTGTCTCGGCCCGCCTCCCTCAATGTTTTATTTACGCATAATTGCTTTTGTGCTCGCCGTGTTTGCAAAGAGTCATTAAGTTATTCTATCAAAATATATTCGAGCTAATCTAATGTTTATTCTCCGACACCCCTTATCAACAATGTGTACCGTCTTTCTTTGTTTTGTTTTTTTTTAAAGTCACAGACAGCGTACTTTCGCTTCATTCGGATGTTTGAACTCTTAATTAGACTCCCCACGATATTTGTCAGATACATCCTGCATCTGCCCAATGACGACTTCTAATCGAGAGCGCAACACCAATTATCTACTGATTTGGAATCTGCGTTCTATATTATATAGTAATGAATCACAGTAATATAGTTCTAACACATCACATCACAGCATCCACTTGGCTAACAAATGTATGCTTCGTCCAGCCCTGTGTTCTTATGCAGGACTTTTAAAGAGCACTCAAAATTTTGGGGAGAAAGCAGATGCAGATGCCCATTTAGGGCCAATTTGAGAACCTGCCTGTTGCTCTAGAAAAAGAGGATGCCGTTCCCACTCTTCGCCGAAATACACTATGGCATGCAGGGGGTGTAAGGGGACTGGGGAATGGCATTTGGCTCATTCTTTCGCTCGCTCTCATTTCAGTGCGGATTCTGATGAGGGCCAGCAGCGTGCTGCGCCGGCCACAATGTGCCACATTGTGCTTCTGAAGTGCGAAGAGTGAAAGCGACTGTCCACTGTGAAAACTCTGTCAGGCAGCACCATGTTTGTGTGTGTATGTGTGTGTGTGTGTGTGTGTGTGCATGTAGCTGCATGCACACATGTGCGAGGGAGAGAGAGAGAGAGTGAACATACGTGTGTGCGAGCGAGAATAACAGGCCGCGTGTGGGTGCGTTTGATGGACCCCAATAATTGAGTGCAGAATCATACATCCTATCAACATAAGGTAGCATTTTAGAGTAAACATCTATCAGCTCCCCACTAAACGCGGTTCACGAGACAGACTCATTAGACGTCCGTCAACACTGCAGGGTGTTACAGGACCAGTGGCCGCGTGTAAACCAACCCCCCCGAGAGAGATGAAGCCCGCACCTGGACTTTAAGTGCTCGTGAAACCGTACTTTATAGATTGGCTTCAACTCAAGGCCTCTTTGGGTTTCACTTTTCACTTCGCAAACTCGTTTCTTAATCCTGCAACAAGGGCGACATCATTAACACGGCCTTACTGACAAAACTGGAAATATGCTGTCAAGGTGTTTCACCAAAACCCAAACAGGCTCAAGTAAACGATTATATAAGGCGGTTGCCTACATTTATATCCCTTCACATGGGTTTTTCACAGGTTACAAAGGTTACAAACATGCAGTTAAAGTGTATTTTTGTGCATTTTGTTCGGCGTTCACACAGGAAATCTCTTTTAATTCGATAATAAACTTTCAATTTAGTTTGGAAATTGATCAAGATCAAGATAGAATACGGCTATGAGATCAATCCTGTCAGAATAAATGCAAAAAGAAAAATATAGAACAATACAAAATTACATATTATAGGACGTACAGCTGCTCCTATTTATTATCCTGTTGCATATATGTCAGCAAATACCATTCTGTTAGCTTTATATATGATATTAAACATGTAGTATAACCTTGCTAGTGATACGAGGTTATGAATGAGACCCTGATCCCTGCCCTCCACTATTCTTCACTTCAGAGATCTGCGACCTGCTTCGTCAATGCATTTGGAACACAAAACAGAAAAGATCCATGCACAGAAACGTACAACACTCCAGCATTCACAGCTTACACGTCTAACTGTTCACCGTTGAATGGGCTCCTTCTCAGAGCACTGTGAAACTCGTGCATATTTCTATCACAACGGCTGCGGCTAATGCCAAAGCAAACCGTTTAACGCTCTACATCTGACCGCTAAGAAATAAAAAAAAGAAAAAAAGAAGGCCTGAAAAGGCCACGCCGTGTCTTGAACGAGCGCAATATATTTCACACGTTCCAACACATCACCGTGAAGCCTGCTCGATCCTGGGCTGTAGAACCGCAACTGTAAATAACATTCATTTATTAATCGCATTTATAATGAAGTTGTACACTTGAAGCAATAAATCGGCCAGCGGCCAAACCCACATTGTTAGCATAAGTCGGAATGGAATCGGCATTCGCACAGTGTTCGTGTGTATCCAGCTGTACTCTCGGGGCTGTGCAATATGTCATTATTTTGTACTCATTGCCGTTTTGGCTTTTGTTGTACTAACAGTGCCAAGGCTGTGATAGGCTGTATAAATGGCAAGGCACAAACCCACATGCACACAAATGCATTTTGAGTTCTCATAAATATCCTCCGCTGCGTTTATAGATTTGATAAGCTCTAACTCTTATTTTTACTTATATTTATTTACTTATTTGGAAAAATGGTCTTGCTGGCCTAGTTTTCTTCAACCTGCAATCAGTAGTGCAACAGGTTCCCCAATCTCCTCTAATAGATCTCTATAGAAGACACAACTACTACAATAAACATCTCAACACAAAACGTGTAGTGTTTTAATGCAACTTTACATACAGTTAACTAATGACTGACACACTAGACATGTTTACCAACAATTACATAATCGTGTGTCAGTAACGATACATGATTCATTTCACTCATGAACTCTTGTTGCATTTAATCACATCAACATTTAATTTAGAAAAGAAAATCTTTTGGGCTGTTTATTGTAATCTTAGGTTTGTTACAACTAAATTAGCGCCCTCTGAATGACTCATCCTACACGAGTGCAACGTGCATTATTAAATATAATTATAATAACGAACAAATGGATATCTATATAACAACACGTGAGACTGACTCTGCTTGATATTGGTGTAATATCAGGACAGTGTGCTGCGCATGGACTGAAACATTTTGAACACACATTAAAGATGACTTAGTTGCCGATCTTTGATCATATATGAATGCACGTGAGCATGAATATGAGCATGATAATAATGAAAATGGAAAGAAAGGAAGAAAAAAAACGCGGGGAACGCAGGGAACGCGCTTGCGATACGGACGGGCGTGCAAGGCAGTGTTGCGCATACTCACAGACGCTCGGTGTTTCTCGGGATGCCCCTCGGTACGCTCTTGAAGCCCTGCGCTTGGCAGTCCACGTGCGAGCCCGAGCAGCTGCACTTGTGCGGACACGCGCCCGCCGCGACCAGGAACAGCAAGCCGCACAGCAGAGCCAATAAGGAGCCGCGCTGGAGAGCCGGGCGCATGTAGCGCGCACCCGGTGCCATCGTACGCGCAACGGAAAGGATCGCGCAAACTCGGAAACGCAAAGAGAAAAGTGGGGGGAAATCGGTTTTTTTTGTTGTTTGTTTTTTGTTGTTTTGGATTTTTTTCTTTAGAAAATATCCTCCTAAGTCGGGTCCGTCCCGGAAAAGAATAATCAATTAAAACACATATATATTCAATTCTAACGGAATTCTTCGCAAGTTGTCCAAAAAAAAAACAATCTCCAGGACGCGTAGATTCACACAGCGAATTTTAAGCCTCCATTCATCCGCATCTCACACCGCTGACCCGGCCAGAGGTGCGCATCCTGGAATCCGGCAACAACGTCAAACTCTAACGCGCAGAATATTCCTCTAGTGCGTTTGTATGTGTATGGATGAGCAAATTTAAGGAAAGAAGAAGAAGAAGAAGAAGCGTCTTAATTAGTCTCCTTGGCACCTAAAAAAAAAGAAAGAGAACTATTTTCCTTGAGTTGATCCGAGCACCATATCCTTAGTTGGGGAAGTTCAGAAAGACAGACAGGAGAGGAGAAACTTCTGAGGTGCGCGGGTAAAGTTTGCGCGTTCACTCTGAGAAGTGCGCGCGTCCGCGTGCTGCACGCCCGCACACACACACACACACACACACACACACACACACACACACACACACACACACACACACATTAGACACACTTGCAAATACACACACACTTGCACACACACACACAGACAACCCAGCCCCCAAAAAGCTGCGCTCCACACTCCTACCGGTTCTCCGTAGTATATTTGGTATCGCAAAAGAATTCCTGCAAAGTGTCTGTTTTATGGTATTATTTATTTGTTTGTTTATAAGGAATGTATTGTTATTTCAAAATTAGACGGTTTATCTACACACACACACACACACACACACACACGTATATATATATATATAGTATATAGATATATATATGATATATATAGATATATATGGTATCTGTGTATATATATATAGGGATGCACTATATATATATATATATATATATATATATATAGATTCTATATATATATATATATATATATATATATATATATATATATATATATATAATATATAATATACCACATGCCCCCTTATACGTGCGAAGGTTCTACTTTTTAATAACACATATTTATTTATTTTTATTTATTTTTTAATCCTATATATAGCAGGACATCTGCATATGTGCACTAATGAAACCTGCCTAGAAAGAAAAAAAGGAGCTTGGGGTATTTCTTAGATTCTTAAAAATTCGACCGAACTTGAATCATATGGTGGTTCCACCCCCCCCCCCCCCCCCCCCCCCCCCCCCCCCCCCCCCCCCCCCCCCCAAAAAAAAAAAATCACCATCGAGGTTCCACTTTATTTGGTGATTAGACAAGTCTATGAACTGATTTCTTCCCCCCTCAAATCTACCATTTTGCAGTCGCAGTGCCCTCCTCTGGTCAGAAGGTAAAACATGTATGAGCCCTGGGACAACCAAAGTGTTATAAATTGCTTCCATACCTTCTCAGATCCAAAGAAAAAAACAAAAAAAACACTTACTAAACTGTACCATCCCTTCTCACAGGGGTGGTTCCCTCAAGGGGACATATTTTGTAATTTCAATGCCTGGAAAGGTAAAGAATGGTCGTGAAAAAGACAACTCCATCCTGCAACAGATTAAACAGGCTACAGCATGTTTATATTAAAAGCATTAGGGATGTGATTATAAGCAAGGTAGATCCTAAGATGCTCTCTGGGCGTTTTTGTGTGAGCTTAGTGGTTGTGTGCCGTACTGGTGTCACAAAGTGGTACAGACTGAGACCACTGGTGAAAACGCTGTTTTGTGTACGCATGCATCAGTTGAAAAGCGTTAGGCTGAAGGGAGGTCATATATAATGTCTAAATATATATCAATATCTATATATAATCATATATAATATAAAGTCATAAGAATATCACACATTTGCATACACTTAAATGGATCCTTGAAATGAAAACTGACAAAACTATAAATAAACTTTTGTGTAGTACATATATTGTGGTGTTTGTTAAGAGAATATGAAAGCAAAGCAAAATAAGGATTTTCACAAGTTTTCATTAGCATGAAAATGGGAAATTTGGATCCTTTCCAGCTAATAGAGGCCGTAGGGACAAAGTGTTCCTGTAATGGTCTTTTCGAAAGTGATGAAACAAGACCTAATTGCACGCAGTGTCATTGGTACCTAATGGTGATTGAAAATGAAAATAGGCCGACATTTCGATGAGAGAAATTTAAGGCAACATTGGAAAAATAAATGTCACAGGTACTTATAAAGATTCTCACGCATGTTATTCATGAACGATTTATTATTATATATATTATTATTATTATTATATATACATTTTTTGCTGTCATACAAAACATATACACAGTGTAGTACGTAAGGAAGTTATGCTTAATGTCCCTCAACAAAGGAAGATATATATATATATATATATATATTCAGCATGTATTTCATGTTACATATATTTCAATGGCTGCTGCTGTTTAGTTTTCTTCAAGTAGGCCTCAGTATTCCCCAGAAGAGCGTGTACCTCAACATGATATGGGGAAATCAGATTAAAAACTATGTTGGGGAAATGGAGAACAGAGTGGATTGAGTGGAAGTGGATAGCTTCATTAAATCCTGGTTGTCTGAGCTCTGGGCTTCAATATAGCCATCCAGAGGAGACTTGTTTAACAGACTGAGCAGATTGAATCAGCAGCCATCTGCCAGACTAATTCACTTACATTATTTCTTTTAAGAGCAAATAGAAACACACGTTTTGACCTTATGGACTTTTCATTTCTCTCTTTTTTCCTTTGCTTTTTCTCTCTCTCTCTCTCTCCCTCTCCTCTCTCTCTCTCTCTCTCTCTCCCTCTCTTTCTCTCCATCTGTTGTATCTTTGAAGAATCCAATGCTCAATTCCCTCAGTTTCTTAAACACTGCCAGTAGGAAGGTGAGGCTAAGCCGTGAACCATGTGCTTCACACTTCCCCTAACCCACACCCACACACACACACACACACACACACACACACGGCTACAGCTCTATAAATCCGGTGTGGGTGTCAATAAGGTCCGATGTGCTTGCTTTACTGCCCGCTTGTTCGCATCAAGAGTGAGGAATGTTCCACCTGCACTGCAGTGTGGAGAATGAGCATGCAAGCGGGAAGCGCTACATGTGTTTCAATCCGGAGCTCCGTAACCCAGGACTGACCTCGTAACCGCGGTGCCACAATCCCCAGAGCGATCGCGTGAACACAATACCGCGCCAACGCATCCCTGCCCTCGGCAAAGACGCATCTTCATTTTGTCTGAGTGTTTCGAGAATAGAACGCTCGGGTTTAAACAACAACAAAGTCTTTCTGTCGAACGTTTCCTGGTGAACAGCCTTCGAACAGGAAATCGCAAAACCAAAGGTTGTTTGGCCTGAAGAGTTTATCCCACTTCTGTCAGTTATGATATGATGTGACTAGCTTGACAGTGTTTTGTCCTTTCAGGAGGTCAATGTTACACCGAGTTTATTATATCAGGTATGCTTGGTTCTACAGGACGTGAGTGGGCAGCGTGCAGGGAAACTTGGCATGGTCAGGGTGGATCAGGGCCCGGGGCAGTGGAAGGAGCACCGTGGCCAAAGACCTGTCTGAGAAAACGGGCCATTAGCATACCATTTAGACATGAGAGGCCCTTTTAATGGAGCACTTAAACATAAAGAGAAGTTCAAACTTTCCAGCAATTACGTCAGTCTCTCGGCCTATCTCTTTGCCGCAACAGTGAGCGGGAGAGCTGTCTCATATGGATTTCCTCTCAGCCCATATATTCGCTCTCTTTGTCATTTTCTGTGTGTCGAGGAATTGTCGTTCTGCAGCTTGGTAACTGAGAACAGAAACAGATTTCTCATTTCCCTGGGTGGAAAATGATTTTCTCCCTTTGTGCTCAGGCACAAGTGGGAAAATAAGCCCTCAAGCATAAAATGCGACTGCGACATTTGTTTTACAGCCCGCAGATTTTCAAAACCGATTTCCTCCTTTGACCCCGACGCGAACAGTTTCAGGGCGCGCTTCAGATTCGAGCTGGTTGCCATGGGGTCCCCACAAGTGTTAATCAAAATGGAACATGAACGGGAAGGGGGGGGGGGTTGTTCTTGTTTTTTACTTTAGAGTCAACTTTGCCACGTCTATAATTCAAAACGAAAGCAGGACTTTCAGATCTGGGCTGAAGGTTGGACACTGGGCTTCGGTAAGTACTAAAGAAGACACTTGCATGAAGCATTGTGACCTCAGCGACTGACAGCAAAACTGTTAATTACGAGCACATTGTCTAGCTCATAAATGGAGGAACAGGCACAGAGTTGGAGAAGAGAAAATGTGGGGAGATGGAGAGTTGTGGTTAAGGGGGAATTCTGGCAAAAACAGCCCAAGCCTCCTAAACACACACATCCTCAAATACCCCTGGGAGAGTTTCAGCTAGCTAGGACCACTCGAATCGGCACAGTCAGTGCTTCTCGTTTCAAGGGCAGCGTAAAAACCTAAAAAAATAGTGACTTGTGTGATTTGTGACATATGCTGCTCACATTGGTCATGGCATACAAATAATTAGACAGCAACATCAGATGTGCCGCAGGCTTTAGTACGATTTGTTTGTGGTTCTATAAGCTCACATTCCCTTAACCAGAGCTTTACGGGCCATAGTCATCCCCAGGCAGCTTCTTTTACAGGCTTGACCTCTGATCTAGTGCTGATGTTGGGGCTTGCTTTGTTTTGATGTCCAGCCTCCTGCTAAATCTCTTACTTACTTTCTTTCGTACTGGCAGGCATAACGATGTTGAGAGCTATGTTTACCATGACCTGAGCTGTGTAGTCTCTCGCTTTTGCACTTGGCATCCAAGACCCTTTCGCTTTGGCAAGAGCATGCGTTCCGTGGACCAATAACTGTAGAAACGAACGAGTAAGCACGACCATAATAGCCACAAATATAACTCTCTAGGTCTATGTGGAAGACAATTAACTGGGTACATTGAAATGGTGGGGTGGTTTATATGATGATGATGATGATGATGGAGTGGTGGATATGATTGTGTATTTCTGTCAGGGTGGGGGTTATCTGGTGCCCTTCCATTCCCCAATGTTTCTATCAGAATTAGCCTATAAACAGTTACATATGTGGAGCTAACCCTGACAGTACAACGTAGGACTTTTTTTTTTTTTTTTTTTGCTCTCAGTACGGCCGGATGATTGATGATCCAATTTACTTGGGAGTTATCATGCACCTAAATACAAACGGCTGCACAGAAGGGTGGGTTGCTCACTCCTCTACTATTATTTTCCAAGCCCTAGAATTTCATCTGTAGTCCGAGAATCAGTAGTATGTTAGTGTGGTCACACTTTAGACTCTCATCGAACTTTTCTGCACTTTTTTCCCCATTTTGACTTCTTGTTTTTTGTATGGACAAAAACAATGCTTTCCATAGCCAAGAAGTCAAGGAACAGTGCTGTAAGAACGATCCAAAGTCTAAGACTGCTCTAACCTGGTGCACTTATGTTTCAATTATAATCTGTAATTAACACTAACCTCTAAGATCAGGCAGTTGATTGGGGCCAGCACATGCAGGCCATCTGCACTGCCCTCCACCTCTTGCTCATGGCTCTGAGCTATTTACATTCGGAAGTCCTACTTGCATTCATCATGGCCCTCTGAGGGGATGACTGTCAGAAATTTGCAATCCAGTTTGCTTTGATAAAGCAGACTAGCCAGAAGCAGATATTAGCAATTGGCCATTTGAGAGCCATTCATAGCTATCAGCCAGGCCCGTAGACATTGCCGGCTACAGTCGACAGGGTTGACCTCGTTCTGGCCAACATCCATCTCTGCACAGAGCCTCTCTGATTGCCTCTCTGTTTCTTTATTTCACCTCTCAAAGTCTGGCTGACCAGGAATATATATATATATATATATATATATATATATATATATATATATATATATATATATATATATAATATTAAATTAATTTTCAAATCTGTGTTAAGTCTGTCACTTCTGCACTTGGCTGGACCCACCACCACTCGCTCGATCCCTCCCTCCGCTGGCTCTTTTGTCAGCGAAGCAAAAGAAAGCCAACTGCAACACAAGTGGACCCTCGAAGGGTTTAACAGATTTAAATCAAAGAAACTTTCTGGGGAGGGGGGGATGCTCGGCTACAGATTGAAAACAGCAAAGTTCAAAATCTCCAGCAAAGCATTTTAATTAACCCGACCTGACAGAGTGATTTTTGTCTGTGGGAGAATGGCAGCCGGGCAAAAAGGGTAGGGGGTCCCATTGGAAGTCGAAAAGAGACTGGTGGAGAAAGCCTGCGAGCGCAGAGAGGGTGAAATCACATGGAGACTCAACAAGGCTGAACAATGACCCCCTATTCTCATGTGGACTTTTGTCAACATGAGAAAATTAGAAATGCTGGGCATTATGAAGAGGACCCTAGAAGGTGAAGGTCGGATGCCAAAAGCACGCACGTTGATGAGAGATTTTAGCAGCTGTGGAGCTGTTTACTTTGAATAAGCTGGAAATGCCCTGAGCGGGTCGGGCCCAAGGAAAACAATGTTCTGTGCTGACTGGCAGTGGGAACTCTATCCTTCTGCATGCATGCCAGTCGTGGTCTGACATGGGCACCGAGGCCCTTGCTAAATCAGGCCTTATTATGTTTACAGCGGCTTCACTGTACAAAGAGGAGGGAAATGGAGGACAGGAAAGGGCTGAGCTGAGCAAACGCTACGCTGTGTGGTGAATCAAATGAATAGGGAAGCACTCCAGTCCATAAAACCACAATTGTGCTTCGCTAGAGCAATAGTCTTGAGGCTGATTGGATTGGATTGGCTGGCCTACTTTGAGGCACAGCGTAGAGATCTCAGCACTTTTGCAACTTTCTTTTGGAAACTCTAATGGCGATTACCACAGAACGTTGCTCTTTAACAATGGTGCTAGTGTTACAGGATGAAATGTGGAAATAGGAATTTGACAGGATTCCATGAGATGTTAAATGTGCCAGTTCTCTGCGGGCGCTTAATATTTAGCCTATAAACGGAGTCCCTCAAGCCTAGATTGGGCTATGTGATTTTGATTACTTTTAGTGAGATTCACAGGCCTGATTTCATTCATTTATACCACCTGCACTAATATAGCTGTTAGGAGCTACAAGCTACGTCCTGCTACTGCAACAGTTGGACTTTTCCCACACTGCCGTTGGCTCCCCCTGTCTGTATCTTCCCTGATCTCCTCCAAATCTTTTGCTCTTTGCTTGCATAACAGCCTGATATCTTGCACGCTGAGTAAGATGGGTAAATTACTATATGCTTCTGTGGTAGACGTTTGGGTCGTTGGGGAAAGAAATGACAGCTGGATTTAAAGTTCATGAACACACACTTAAGGCAGAGCGTGGCTTTACTGCCAGTGCCTTCCAATTCGGCCAAGCTCCAGAGTACATAAACAACAACCACCTTCAGTCAGCATAAATGATAAGCTGTACTCTTTGTGGCTATTGTAATGGAAGCACCTGTTTTATTCACACAATATTACTGCCTGCCAGGCACATTTGACAACAGTGCAATACAAAAAATAAAATAGGAGAGAGGACAAATAAACACTTTTTACAACTGTAGAGCTAAAAAGAAGAAACATCCCAGAACCAGAGGTGAAGTAACAAAGTGCAGTTTGTACTGAACTTAAGTAGATTTCGAGGCAGCTTTTTACTTGCACTCATTACATTGTTTACACAACTCCCTGTATTATCTACTTTTACATGATCACTCCAGGCTCGTTACTTTCGAGTTAATCTAAAAGTACGCTTTGTACTTATGGTATGTACACTTTGTACTTTTTGCAAGGCAATATTTTACCGCGTTTCTTTGGGAGCCTTTTTCAACTGTATCTCTTCCTGGTTATCATGCACCACAGATGTCTGCTTATTTATCACATATACATTACAGCACAGTGAAAACCCTCCCCCTTTTGTTATTAGGTAACTATATATATATATATATATATATATATATATATATATATATAATATATATATATTATGTGAACAGGTGATTCCTATTGGTTTATTATAACTTACTTTATTTTTACTGGTCCCCTTCCCTTTTTGCTTTTATCCCTTCCTTTCTTCTTTCCTTCCTTCTTTCCTTCCTTCCCCAAACAAAGCAAATGAACTGCGAATCAGAAAAGAGGTCTGAAACAGAGAAGTTGATTTTGCATTGGCACCCATTACTTTCTCTATTTCCTTTCTTTCACACTTCGTCTGTCCACTCACTGAGTGAAAGAGTGACAGTAAGATCAAGTGTGCAGGACACAGAGCGTCTAATGCAGTGTTTCCGCGTGTCACATGTCACTTTGCCGATGCTGGAAGAGAGGTCAGCGCAGAGTGCTCTTTCCATGTTCGGCCTGTCAGCTCCGCTCAGGCCCCAGTCAATCTGATAGTTGGGCGACTGAAGGACACGGACCCTCCTGAGAGCCGGGGACCTGCTTTAGTCCCATGCTGTCAGTCTCGAGGACCAGAAATAACAGTACCATGTGCGACTCTACTTAAAAAACTCCATTTGTTTTTTCGAAGCTTTTCCCACAGACTTCGTAGCGATGATGGAGACTGCTCAGAGAACGTGAACTCCTCTGGATGCCAATAATGGAGAAACAGCAAATGAAATATTAGCCAAGACCAGAAAGCATGTTGAGCCAGCTCCATCTTTCACCACTGAAATTAAGATATTTCAGAGGAGCGTGTGTTGCATTGCACAGTGCACTGGTTTATAGATTTCGACCCCCAAAGTCATCAGTTCACTATCAGGTCCACACAGATGATTGTTAATGCATAAAATCGGCCCTCGGGAAGGAGAAGCATCATGCTAGACTAACCAAATCTCACACCCATTTTTCACCGAGTACATAATTTGAGAGCATCAAGTTGAACACTTAAGGCAAATCTGTACCATCGGCACGCTGAGCCAGCCAGACTCCGAAACGCCTGCTAGAGCTTCTGATGCATGCGTCTGTCAACCAGCTTGCTGTTTTAAATGTTTAACCAGGCAGAACGGTTTATATATGTAGTAGGCAGTGATGGAATGTGTGGCCAGTACTTTGTGTATTTACTCAGTGCACAAATCCACCTCCAGTGCAGTGACCGGCCACAGCAATTAGGTTTCCGTGCTTATCAGGGAGGTCTCGGAATCACAGGGAAAAACGGTAGCACCGGACCTGAGACATCAACCTACTGAACTGACCCCCTTATACACCATGAAATAAGGGTTCAGGCTTCTGTTTTAGATCAAGCATCTTATCTAAAATATCTCTCCTAGTGGGAGCTGACTATAAATATGTATATTACTGATGGAATTTATGCCCAAAAAAAGCCTTCTCTTTGTCTGTCATCTGATAAATACTGTGGGTTTTTCTGGGTGGTTTCAAAAGGAGTTTTGCAAATAAGCTAAACATTGAGGACATTCGCATTGTGCTTTGTTTGTCGTGCAATGCAAAGCAATCCGACATTTGTTGGAATGACTGCGGAGGTCACAACATGACAATATCTTACTCAGGAGAACGGGATTTCTGTTCGAAACCTTTAAATGTTTCCTTCTTAAGCTACATTTTACTTTAGGAAGAGGTGATGGTTTTAACGCACCACTGTGAGTACAGATCTCATTGGGGGGGGGGGTTGGGGGAGTTACAGGGGTCGGGCCCACTGATATATCCTTTTGAGCAGACACAAAAGCATGGTGTTTGGAAGGAAGTGTAGAGGAAACAGAGTATTAGATATTTGATACAAAAAAAAACATAGTTTACTTTGTTCATAGTTTAGTTCATTTATTTTGTTTTCTTCTCAAAAATTCAATTAAAGGCCTCCATGTGGAAATAGATCAAATGTTTAGTTTGGTGTCCTGATGATTTAAAACACCATAATTACTTTTCAGTGATGATAAACATATGTTTCTATAAAGCCTCGATTTGTCCATGGTCATGTTAATTCAAGTATTCATTCATTCATTCATTCATCTTCTATCACTTTAACCAACACATACTGTATGGAACCCATTGCAGGCGGAACACACACTTACTCAACCTACCGTGCATGTTTTTGGACCGGGGGAAGCTGAAATGTATGAAAATGTATGAATAAGTTAACGCATGACAATCATGCGACTAGATCGCAGTTATTAATGAATATTTAAAGTACTATATATTTCTTTGTAGCTAATGCATTAATACTGCAATAATCTATGAAAGTGTTCATGGACTTTAATAGATTTAGCCTCCGTGGTTTGGTTAAATGACATATGAATGAATAAAAATGTGTAACTTAATATACTGCTAGTATATATGCTTGCATAAATACATATAATGCTCGAAAGTGTTAATGACCGAACGTTGCATTTATAGCCATGAAGTAGTCACACACTCTTAAGCGGTGAAAGGTAACTATTATTGACATTCAGTTATGTTCTTTAAATTCTTCTCACTTTTAGGCAGCTGTCAATAATCAGGTCTGTATAGCCCCCCCCCTGCTCCCAGCCTCTATAAACGGAACAAAAATAAATGATCTGGACCACCAGCGTCCAGCCTTTCAGGTAAACGAGGTGTCTTTATGTATCTGTCAGGTTATATTGCCTGTCATTTCAGAACTCTTCCCCCTCTTGCAATAACATTTAGTTTCAGCCTGGACAGCACATGTGTATCGAGCATTATGGCTTTTGGGAGAGCTGCCGAATTGTATACATGTATTAATAGCAGTGACAGTTTCGATATTAGGTGGGTCAAAATGTAATATCGCAATAAATAAATTGTAAAATAGCAATAACACGATAACACAGAATGACACAGAACAATCACTCAACGGGGGTGCGAATCTGCAGGACGGGCCTGGAAAGAAATCCACTTCAGGCTCCAAATCGTTGGTTTTAATCCTAAGTAAGGGGGGGAGTCGGGGGGAGGGAGTCGGACCTTCAAAATCAGCGAGCGTACCTTTAATCCTGCCAGCATTTCCGCAGTTAGTTTAGAAAAGCAAATGATTTCTCTGTCCATTGCTTTGTTCCATGTGCTGAAATGATCCAGTAAATGTGATATCATATCAGTAACGGACTTTAGGAAAGTGGAAGTATGGGTTAATGCTTAGATTACACAGGCCGGTCATGGGAGCTGATAATTACAGTGTTTACACAGATCAAAGTGAACGAGTACAACTGCTTACAGTAATGCCTTTCTAATTGTCTCCGTTTTCTCTTGAATACACTGACACACACACACACACACACACACACACACACACACACAAACTAGAAGTTTTAGAATCGTTCTTAATTTGCGCAAACTAACGTGATCTGGCCATGTAATGAATGCCATGCTTTTGTAAAAATGCTAAATATTATTTCAGTAAATATGATGAAATATTCATTCGTGCGCCTTTCGTGAGGGAATTGACAGGGCGAATGGTCTTCTGATTACAACACCAGATCAGAATACAGGAGGAGAGTGTGAGAGATTAGCTGCACATGGCTCATGGACTGAATACAAGTTGGGAGAGTTCAGTAGTAGTCAGGGCCATGCTGAGTTAATGCACACCGCCTCAGCACTGCACTGAGCCCACACGTTTTCTAGGCCCCAGGCCCTGCATCGCCTAAAGAGCCGCCTTCTCTGCGATTCCCTTTCGTTTATCCCCATCTCCCGTTATCACTAAAGACTTCCTCGGGCTCAGCGAGGGGCAGGTGCTTTTCATTACTGAACTTTGAAGTAGGAGAGGTCGATACGGGAGATGGCGGATCACCGATAAGCCCGCTTCGCTCCTGGTGTGGAGGTTTTTTTCCGCGTGATCCGCATTACCGAGGTGGAGCAGAGGGTGCGGGAAACACATTATCTATCCCACTCTCCTTCTTGACGTCCAAAGACAAATATATCCTGACTTCCAGACTTTGAATGAGTGGTTTAGCATTGAATGGTCAATCGGTTGCAGCTAAAACAACTGTCAAACATTTTTAGCAGCACCAAATTACAGCAATACCTCAGCTTACGAATTCATGAATACTGCCTAGGGAGTTGGTAGCTCAGTGGTTAAGGCGTTGGCCTCTGAACTGGAAGATCGCAGGTTCAGATCCTGCTGCCACCAGTGGGCCCTTGAGCAAACCCTTAATCCTCAATTGCTCAGTTGTAAGTCACTCTGGATAAATAGCATGAATTCAATTCGTTCCGGACTCGTATATTGAAACGTTTGTAATCTGAAATGGATTTCCCCATAAGGATTAATGTAAAGACAGATAATGCGTTCCAGACCACAAAAATATTACTTGAAAAGTAAAAATACAACTGATATGCACTAATAACAGTTATGTTTTAGCATTTAATAACGGGTGCTTAACATTTAAAAGAGGAAAACATTACTTGGTACTTTACCTATGAGAAGACTGGATGATGGACATGACGTTTGGAGAAGGAGGAGGGAGAATTATTGTTTGGAAGGAGAATCTGTCCTCGGATTAAATCCCGACTTGAGTAAACTGAATTACTCGTACACTGGTACACTCGTAACCCGAAGTTCCTATGTAGTCCAATAATCCTGTAGCTAGGTGATGAAAAGTAATAAATCGTTAAGGGAAAAAAATAGGCTTCATAATGGTTATGTACTCGCACTTTACTTTAAACCGAAAATCTAACTTCTCTATCATTTTTCGCTTTGCGAGTTGATCTGAACTCAAAACCACTCTAAACTCTAACAGATGTTTCGGCAAAGAGAGAGACCCAATACACATCCCTGTAATCACATCACTGTACGCTGATACGTACTTGTTATATTTACCAAAGTCGTCTGCAGTAGTTTGTGTATTGTGTCAGCATGCTGTTGGTATGCGGCTAGATTTTATTGTCAGAATTACAAACAAATGTGAACATGTAAACGATTAGGAATAAAGCTGTTGTTTGTTAGCCTTGGCTAATATTTCCAAACTTTTCTTGGATCATATACACGTCAATTCATTTTTTTTTTTTTTTTTTTTGTATCATGCGTTCAACAATGGATATTGTCTCAAAAACAGCTTTGAAATGAACCGGTTAAGAAGTTCTATGAAATAATGTGGAAGTTTATTTCCTGTACATTTCGACCTTTATAATTGTAAATGTATCCTTTCTGTTGTGCTGCAAGTTAACAGTAAGGTTTATACAGTACTTTTCTATTATAACTTGAGGGAAGGATTTAGACCTGCACTGTTTTCAATGAAAGAATGCAGCCTTTTTTCCCACCCTGTGCAAAAAAAATGGACCAAGACCAAAAATACCAACAAATTACTGTTAAAAACAATAAATCAAGACTAAATAGCACACTCATTAGCCCTGTGCAATCTCATTTAGTTTTGGTGTTTGAGAAAAAGCTAGAGATAAATGTGAGTTGACTACTGTTGTATATATTAAATGATCATCTGGGTTTACCTAAAGCTTTCCGTGAATTATTAACTGCTTGATGTGCATCAACACTTAATGTAACAACATTGACTCTTCTTTCTGTAAAAATCTGTTATGTTTTTTTATTTTTTAAATTTTTTGTAACTTTTTTCCCCCCTGGAGGTGTGGTTGGACGTGCAAATACAGATATAAATTTTATTTATATAGCACATTTCATACACAATGGTAATTCAAAGTGCTTTGACATAAAATGGAAATAAAATAATGATTAGAATAATTACAAAAAAGTAATAATCAACAAAAAAACATCTCAAATGATTTACAACGAATGAAAAACAGGAATAAAAATGATTATAAATAAAATGCAATGTAAACAGTTCGGTGCTCATTCAGTATCAGCTGAACAGATGAGATTTAAGTCAGGATTTAAATGCAGCGAATGTTTTAGCGCATCTGATTTCTTCTGGAATCCAATTCCAACTGTGGGGCAGCATAAAAGCTAAAAGCAGATTCCAATTGTTTTGTGTGAACCCTTCGTATTTCTAACTCACTCGATCCTAGTGTTCTGATTGGTCTGTTAGGTTTGAATTCAGTGAGCATAACTGCAATGTATTTACATCCTAGGCCATTGAGAGATTTATAAAGGAGTAGAAGTATATATATTATATATATATATATATATATATATATATATATATATATATATATATATATATATATATATATATATATATATATACACACACACGTCTTTTCTTTAAGACCTTCTTCTAAGACCACCACTGATTTCAAGAGAATGAAGCTGTATCAGTTACTAAATTTCTACATCTGTGGTTACATTAAAAAAAAAAACCTTACAACCCTTTGTTCAGAACGAGGTCTAATTATCTGTACTGCATTCCCTGATTGTTGTTGCAGGTTCACAGCTTACCGCAATGAGCACATGTGCTGACACAACACCATGTTCAGGAAACACATAATTCAGTGTCTGTGCTGACTGATTAAACACTTAAAAAATTCCACAACTAATCGATTTCCAAACTCAAGCGACGCCAATTGCCGAAGAAAATAACAAAACACTGCTATTGATTCGTTTGGAGGTGTCGCTACGGCGAGAAATGTGGAATGAGAGCTGGCGCAAGATTGTGTAAAAGACCAGGCAGAGATGTTGCAGCAGGTCATAGGATTCAAGACAAGAAGAGAGAAAAAAAAAAAAAAAGCCATGCCTCCAGTGAAGCTGAAATGGCCAATCCGAGGGTATTATGGGCATTTAGAGTTGGCAGGGAAAGTATTTGTTTGAAGCGCTGGCGTCGTGCTTAGCCACGCTTTATATCCGGTGCAATTTATCGCTGTTTTGATTGCCCTTCTGTTATCGGGCCGGCACTGTTTTCACTGGCTGTGAAGAATGCGCACAGGAATGTGTTGATGTTACTGTAAAGCCTAACACGCATCTCATGCTCAGCACCTCCGTCTCAGGCCGATAAGAGCCTCTATCAGATGGGAAAGAATGTAGCCGACAGGGGCTGCCAGACGCCTTACACCAGGTCACTGCCACTCCTGTTAAAGCAAGGCTCAATTAACAATTACACACACACACACACACACACACACATGTACACACATGTACACAGCCACAACCCGAGACTGACATGCAAAGGACATTCTATCTTGCATGTTAGATGCGGACCAAGCGAAAAATTGCAAGCGTTTCAGCTGACTGTAATGTATTCTGTCAGAGTCGGAATGTACCGCTTCGACTCAAACGCCGGGCCGGGCCGGGCCGACTTGATCATAAACATGTGCGAGTTTGAGCAATGTGCACCTGCAGTAGTTTGGCTGCCCTCGTAGATTTCGGAGATATTTTGTGTGGGCGTGATGAAATATTAGATAAAGCTTTTAATCAAGCATGTGTCTTTACATATATTTATGACCACACAAGTAGACCGATACACCCTTACACCCATCTAGCACTTAAAGCGATGACGTCGCACCACTTTCATCACACCTGCAAAATGTAACTGGAGCTCATGAACCAAGCCGACAGAACGCCGGCGGTATCAGCATGTCTAGTTTGGCTGAGGCGCCGGTATAAGCAGAATAAACAACTTTGTACGACTCGATAAACAAATGGACTCTTAGGGTCATTGTTGTCTTTTTCCGGGAACGAAAGGAGAAACATTCAGATTTTCGAGAAATAAATCCTCAACTTTATTAGCATTCTATGGATAACAATTAAGTGTTTTTTTTTTTTGATTGCCATAGTATTCTGTAATATTTTAGAATATCAAATTATTTTGTAAAATACTTAAAGTATCAGGGGGCGCGGTGGCTTAGTGGTTAGCACATTCGCCTCACACCGCCAGGGTCCGGGTTCGATTCCCGTCTCGGCCATGTGTGTGTGGAGTTTGCAAGTTCTCCCCGTGCCTCAGGGGGTTTTTCTCCGGGTTCTCCGGTTTCCTCCCCGGTCCAAAAACATGCACGGTAGGTTGATTGGCACCTTGGAAAATTGTCCCTAGTGTATGAATGTGTGTGTGTGTGAATGTGAGTGTGTGTGTGTGTGCCCTGTGATGGGTTGGCATTCCATCCAGGGTGTATCCTGCCTTAATGCCCATAGACGCCTGAGATAGGCACAGGCTCCCCGTGACCCGAGGGAAGATTGGATATAGCGGTAGAAGATGAATGAATGAATGAACATAAAGTATCAGTGCGATCAGTAGGTATTAACTAATAGGGGACACATTTATAACTTGAATACTTATATTTGTATTCTATGTCATGAGGGACCTCAGCGATTAATGCATTGGCCTCTGGACCGGAAAACCTCAGGTTCAAATCCCACCCAAAAACCAAGCTGCCACTTGAGCTTCTGGGTCCTTGAGCTACCTGCTAGTGGGCCCTTGAGCAAGGTTGTAAGTTGCTCTGGACAAGGGTGCCTACCAAATGTAAATTATGACTGGTGGAGTGAATAACACTGATTGTTTCTTGATCATGGCACCTTTTAGTGGGTGGCAGTGTTGGGGAGTAACTAGTTACATGTAACCCGTTATGTAATTTAATTACAAAATAAAAGTAAGAGCAATTCGGTACAGTTACTGAGAAAAATAAAAGCGCGTATTAAAATTAGTTACTTTTGATCATGTTAAAGGTTACAAAATCCCAAACACAATCCCAAAATGTCCAAAGTAACCTACCCATCATGGTGGGTGGGATATACTGTATTAGGTATTATGCTCAGCTTATCCTCAGTGTTGAGGTCTGTGTACCTGGTCCACGCCACTTATTCGATCTAGAAACAGTTGCGTACCGGCGCCTGGGTCGCTCATTGATGCATGTGGAGAGTTAAGCCTGGCCAACTGCTCTCCGAGCTCCTGTAACTCAGACTGTTGAAGGATCGGGACTGTTTTGGCAGCAAAAGGTGGACCAACACAATATTAAAACTCAGAAATAGTAGAAATCAGTTGAACTGATTTATTTTCCAGGCGTACGTCGTAACGTCTATTTATCTTCGCTCAAATCTTGAATGCCACAAACAACACTGTGGTCATAATGTTATGCCTGTAAAGCTGCTTGGAGACGATGACCATTGTAAAAAAGCGCTATACAGATCAAATTTAATGGCATTGATTAGTGTTATCTGCGGTATCAGTGAAGATAAACAGACATTTGCCAAAGTAAAAGCAGTTCATTTTTATTTGTATAGAGCTTTCAACAAAGGACATTGTCTCCCAGCAGCTGTACAGAGATAAATCGGTTATAAAAGAATGCATGTTCCCTCAAATTAGTAGAAGTTTTGCCTGTAGTAAGTGAGTCAGTGTGGAGGAAAAACTCCCTGAATCAGCATGAGGAAGAAACCTTGAGAGGAAACAAAACATCCTCATCTGGGTGGCACCGAATGTCCATTCATTACAGTTCTATGGTTGACAAGGTGCCCAGTTCTAGGCACATGTGGTCCTGAGCAAAAATATTATACAGAACTATTATTTATCTGCTCATGTTGATCCTGCACGTTTTTTTTTTTTAAATATTGTCTACCAGGTTCATGCCGCTCATTCTATAACATCATTTTCTACTTTATCCTATTTTTTTTTTTCGAAATGGTCTTATTATTAATGAATGTAGGTATAACTACTGTACCTGATTCAGTTCCGTGCTGCAGGGTGAGTCATCTGGTCAAATAATTCATGCACTAGTCACCACTGTGTGGCGCTGTCAATTAATCAGGGAGGCCAAATCCCAGCAGGCAAATCATTTGCACTTTGTTACTCAGAGTGAAGATGAAACGGGTTTTTATTGCAAAGTACAACACTAAGAAAAAACATCTGGCCCCAGCATGTCCACAATAATTGATAAACACTGAAAGAGTATAATCTGATTACAGATTTTGATCCTTTGCACTGATTTATTTTTATATATAAAATATATCAATATATAAAAATATATATTTTATTTATATATGTTATGTGAAGTGCAGTTTAATGCGTCTTGTTCGATGCATTAATAATATACTATTTAAAATTCTGAGGTCGAAAAGAAAATGTTCACGTTAAGTAAAACTAGTACAAATTAATACTCGTGAAACCACCAGGGTGCAGGTTAAGGCATACAAATTTACAATGACAGTAAAGCAATAACGTTGTTGATAAGTGCTAAATATACACTTGCATCCAGTTTCATCATCATTGTTTGTGTGTCAAAATATGGCAGCTGGTGGTAATTATTAGTTAATGCCAGTTTGCAGTGGTGTATAGTATATAAAGTCAATGTACTTTGTTTTTGAAGTATCATTAAGCTTAAAGTACTCTCTGCTCAACTACATTTATGATCCTATATATGTATTTTTTTACTCTACTATACTATAATTGCTAATGACCAATGGCCAATTTGCACCTCTGTTGAAGATGTCAGTAATGTTCAACAATTTCCTCCCTCCATGTGCTGTCTGTGAGCAAAGTTTTTTTTTTTCCACTGCTGGCCTCATTTCCATTCCAGAAAGAGCTTGAATAAATTCCAAAAACTTTAAAGACATGCGTTTGTTGAAGTTGTATAAAAAAATATAGCCCCTCTCTGAGCAGTACATCAAATCACAGTCAGCTCGGAATATTTGGTTTTACTTTATATAAAAAGTATTTACTTTATTATCATTTGTCAAATGAATGCTAATAGCTCTGCAAATCTATTTGTCAGCTGAAGATTACTTTACTACTTTCTTTTCTGCTTTGACCTTTTTTGTTTGATCCTTGTTTTATTGTGGAATTGTTTGATTGGTTAATGCAGTGTTGAGGTATATGATATGATTTGTATTTTAGGAAATAAAACCTCACACATCACCTTTTTTTTTGGCTTTTCACCAACATGTGTCTGGATGTTAAATGGTCTACTATTTTGAAGTTGGGTTTACATTTAATGGGTATAAAATGCTCAAGAACTGTTGAAATTGAAACTCTAAGGCGTACTGAATTTGATAAACTTTAAATTGTAGTTGGAGTTAAACATCAATTAGGGCTGTCTATAGATTCAAATATTTAATAGCAATAAATGGCACGATTGGCACAAGTTAACATGTGATTAACTGCACATTATTCGTATGTTTTCAATGTACCGCAAGTTAATACTTTTCATGTTTCTAATATTCCAACTGTAACAGATGTTATAATTATAGGCATTCCTCTCAAAATCTCTATTTAATATTTATTTTATTCTAGAAATGATTCTATTAATATTCATTGTTCATTAATTTCTTGTTAATTTAAATGTTACTTTTGTTAGTGGTTGTTTTCATTGTAAAATATGGGACGTGGCTCCTTTAAGAATTCTGTTCCGGTTGCTTTTCCATATAAACTATGATACATTTAGGTTATACGGAAGCTCATTGCATTCACAAAAGAAAAATTTGGGGAATGCGATGCGTAAGGTTCCATACAGTAATATACGCTAATGTAGTGAGGTGCTCATACCTGTTGTGAATGCGCAGCTGGTAGGCGTAATTGGGGGAAATTTAGTAAGAGCGAAGAGACTGAAGTTTCTTTATTCATTTGTTCCGTTTTGTTCTTTTCTGTCCGGGTTTCGTTCGACACAGAGTGAAGGAGCAGATCGGCAGAGAGAAATGCTCGCTGCATTAATAAAATTAGTGGCATTAAAGTGAATTTGCGTAAACTCGCTAATAGCACGTTAACTTTGACAGCCCTAGTATCAAAACTTACAAGATTTTTCGGTACTATTTTTAAATTTTTTTTTTTACCTCTGGCAGTTTCTCATGAGCCCATAAGCAGGCTTTCAAATGTACATTTTCAACAGCACTGTTCAATTATATGCAGTGTGAAACAATGTCCGGTTGGATTTGGACCCAGCAAATAGGACTAACAAGTGTGAAAACAGCCATGTAAAACGTCACTCACACACTAGGAAAAGTGGTTCGTTTAAAAAAAAAAAAAAAAAGGACCTTATTTCTCTGCACGCCATTTGTCATTCTGCCACCTCAGCGTGCCGCCTTTATAACTCAGGACTTGCCTTTGGAGGATCTTCATTCAGGTCCTTTTTAATCTCCTTTTATCCAATTAAACTGCAACACACACACACACACACACACACACACACACACACACACACACACAGACACAGACAGTCCCAGTGCAAATCTGCTGCCTCTCACCACCTGCTTCAGGTTACAAGCGCAGTCAGGCCGTCGAGAGTGCAGCTTCTCACAGCGAAACCCCGCAGGATAAAGAGTAACTCAGCCATTTGTGCGACTATGCTCTGTTTGCCATCTCACTTTTCCCTTCAGCTTTGAGTCTTTTTTTTTCGTTTTTTTCGTTTCAAGCTTTGACCATGGTACAATCGGGATGTCTGCGAATGAGCCTGTAAAGCCTGTGATGTAAAGCATTCATCCTGTCTTTGGTTCTTTGTTTCCTAGTGCCAAGGCTTTCATAAACCATCAGCAGTCAATCATAGGTCCAATAATCCATCAATAAAACAGGCACATGCGTCTGCAGCTATAGGCTCGTCTGTTGTAGCGGCAAAATCGACGCATGCCCACAGAGAACGTTAACAGGGCGCTTGAGCTTATTCCATTTCACGAATAGTGCAAAGCAAGAAAGGAACGTTTGCGGTAAGTTTATATGTGCATAAGTATAGTGAAAGAGGCACGGCTTAATGGAAAAATAAAACATTTATCTTAATTTTACAGAGAGGAAAGTAGTCCATTTTTGAACATAAGTCTTTCTAATTACTCATTTGCCCGGACGTAATGTAAATTAAATTGCTGGTTGTAACACAATAACACGCACTGGTAACAGAATCATGAACAACACTGGAGTTTCTTGTGGTTCTTGCCGATATTTCCCGTCCCCGTCCGGGTTTGGTTTTTAATTATGTTTATGTGAACAATAATTCCTGCATGACTTATAGATCGAAGTCTTGAACCAACTTATAGCTTTATCACATGGCGATATTAAAACAAAACCATTGGAGTTTTAAAAATGTTTTCCTGGCAGTTGCAGGATTCTTTTTTTTCCCTAGGATCTATCAGTGAGGAAGTGAGACATACTTGTTAAAAAAAGACAGAGTGTGTGAGAGAGAGAGAGAGAGAGAGGGGGGGGAAGGGGGGTTAAAGAGAATGAGAGATGCAGGATCACCAGGAACAGACGTGTGATTAATCCTGCTTTGACGAACTCCTCCGGGAATTCCATCAAAAGAGCATGGATTGTTTAATTGCCATTCCCACTTCTTCCCAAAGCTTACCTCCCTCCACTTCCTCGGTGAGGGGGTCTTGCTGGAATCTGGAAGCCCCCCCAACACACACACACACACACACACACACACACACACAGACCGGGAATTGCTTTCAGATGCGTGGGTCAGGCTTATGAACGGGGGGATGCTAGCTTACCTAGCGAGGGCCAAGCGAGAGTTTGTTAGATTGGATGGGATATGGATGCATGCCAACAGGCACAAAAGCACACCATAATTGTCCTATAGTAAATCCGGGAACAGGTCAGCTTGGCGAATCTGATTTTTGATTCCTCAATGACGGGTATTATCATGAGCAAATAGCTCTTGAATCCATCAGGCCAAACCAATTCCATTCTTTATGCCTTCATCTGGACTGAGTTATGGATCCATTTTTTTCTTTTCTTCCAAAATCCCCTTTTATCATTTTCCTGTACTTTTTTATTACCGCAGTAGTTTTCAAATGGAGGGAAAGATTGACATCTTGCATGTTGATATTTGTAAGAGAGGCTTTGCACTTCTAAACAAAACTGCAGGAATCACATTAGGTCATCTCACTAGGTGCCTCATATGGCTTGACTGTTATTCCAATATTACCTGGAAATCAAGATAGTGACCTGCGTTTAAGGGCTGAAACATACCGTACATATCGATTCAATCATCAACTCTTATGTTATTGTGGTGATAAATAGATTGTACATTTCCTATTGGGATGAATAAAGTATCCATCCATCCATCCATCCACCCGGATATTAGCAAATGAATATACAGCTACACACTCAAAATGACCAAAAGTATCTTAAGACAAGTCTAGATCCACAGAGGAGTTTATCCCAATGACGGTTCCATTTTCTCTTTTTCACTTTCTTTGTCAGAAATAAAAGAACACATATTTTCATTCAAGATTATAACAGGCAACTAGTTTTGAGTGTGTTGTGTGCCTTGAGCAGAAGTTGGGGGGGGGGGGGTGTTGTTAGTAAAATTTATGTATGGTTTAGTAAATAGTGTTTAGAATTTTTTCTTTAGTCTCCCTTAAAAGCGGAGTGAGAGTGAGCTATGTGCACTCGGTATATTACGTGTTGTTTATTTTTATGTCCTGTGTGCTCGTTAGTATATGTATATGTTTGCTTGTTGAACTCTGCTCTTTATTTGTCAGTTTGTAGTGAATTGTATTTACCATCTTTGTCTGTGTATTCATTGGTTTATAATTTTTTTTTGTGTGTGTAGTTTTACGGTGCAATTCGGCGCAGCACGGTGCGACATAGCAAACGTTCAATGGCGCTGTTAAGAAACAAAAAGAAAGAAAGAAGCATCCGTTGAAACGCTCTGTGTCTCATTTCTAGATGCCAAAGGGATGCCATCTAACGGCATACTTATGGATGTATATATATAAATTTATAGATACGACCATCCCATCCATATGTGGGCTTTTTTCAAGCAATTGTTCTACGGTGTCATTTGTGATGTAGTATTTATTTTTTTTATTCCCCTTTACAAGAACAATATGGCCAAACCTAAATAGTGCACAAAGTACGGTCCATTAAGACGTAGTTTGCAAAGGTTAGGATCGGAGAACTCATGGCACAAAGCCCTGACCTCAACCCCACTGAACATATTGGAATTGCCCCAGGCCTCTTTACTTAACATCAACGCTTGACCTCACTAATGTACTCGTGCATGAATGGGCAAATCCCTACCTCTATGCTTCAAAATCAAGTGGAAATTCTCCACAGGCGACTAAACCTACAATGTGATGCTGAACAAGCACCTATGGGTCTAATTGGGCACAAAAATAGTGCACCCTTGCTGATGTACGTCTCTGAATGCCATTTAAAGGCAAATTATATTTGGAGAAAATGTATGTGAAGATATGTTCACATACATTTTTAGGCTATGGTTGAGTTCCTTATTTAAAGAACATTAAAAGAAAGACTGTATTCTTATACATATTTGCCATTCTAGTGGCAAATATGTCATATTCCTACTAATGTGTCACGTATAGTGTGTATAAATACAAGTAGAAAACGTATTTAAGTCAGGGAATGTCAGATTAATGTCTAAAGAGTATCACCAATTTATAATTCTGTTTTGAATAGAGATTTTATTCCCAGATGTTTTCGGTTCAACGATATTCACGAAACACCTAGTTCAATAAACCGGCCCTTTAAACAAACGAAAACGCCAAAGGACAACTTTTCCAGGTTCTGAAGACCTGAAACATTTACCTTGCAATTTAGGAGATTTGTGTGTTCAAATCCCGCTGATGCAAAATCTGCCTTCTGTTTCTCTCCTTTAATCTTCGAAACGCTCTCTAACAGTAATCTCACGTCTCTCTCTCTCTCTCTTTTTTTGTCTCATTCTATGTCTCTGTAGGAAAACATTTCTGACAAAGTTGATCGCTAAATGAAACCCGAGTGAGAATCCCCATTAAATCTCCCGAAGGTATCAAAGTGAACGCTTCAAGCGAAGAAAATTTCCTCTGGGGCTACAGTTATTTCCAGATTTCTGGAAAGTCTGGAACGCTAAGAATAAGATGAAAGCCTGCCATATTCAGTATGGTGTAACTGCCTTATCTGATGTTAGACAACATTGAGAGACTGACTGCTTGGAAAAAAAGGAGGGTTAAATGCAGTATGAGAAAGAAATGCAGCTTTGATCTGGTTTTTTTTTTTTTTTTTTTTTTGATCGACTTCAAACAGCGCTTAATGCTCTCCTAGTTGCACTCGGAAAAGGGATAAATATGACATTTCCAGGAGTTTGTGAACCGTGACAAAGGACCGCTGGGGTACAAATGTGTTGAAATAAATAAATAAATAAACAAACAAAAAAAACATGACATCATGCAGGCCAACCTTGAAAACGCTCCAATTGTAAAAGTGGTAAAGGGATGCATGAAGCCATGGCGCTGCCTAGTATGATTCTTGTTAGTGCAAACGGGTGTCAGATCATAATCAGAGCCACACCTGCTGAGCTTTCCCAGAAGCCTCTCGGTATGGGGTCGACTTTAAAGAGCTCTAATGGTCGCCTCGTGAGAAAGACACTGCGACACTCCTGCACCTGATAAATACCCGGCGCCCGACTACTTACCCAAAGACAGAGGCTGTACTGCGTCGTCTGTCTGCTCCAGTTGAACACATCTATAATGGATTGTATGATTACTCCAACCGTGCCTTTGTGTGTGTGTGTGTGTGTGTGTGTGTGTGTGTGTGTGTGTGTGTGTGTGTGTGTATGTTCTGTGGTAATGCAATTATTCACTGATTTCACTTTCCTCTAGCATTTTGTTGCTCCTACAACATTTCCCTACCCATTTAACTACCCAGCGGTGTTATAAGGCCGTAAGATGCCAAAACACATTCGACTGTGAAAAACATACATAGCCTAAAATGACAATAAAATGTTTTTAAGATGCTCCAGAGGACCATTTTTTAGAACTCTCTTCCTGTAGTCTCCATGAGGTCCAGCACTTTTGGTTCGTTCAGAGGGCTGTAACCATCTTTAAAATGCTTTTTGGCAAGACGCATGGCCTGGTTTGAGTTAGGAGGGAAGTAGCATGAAAAGCAAGCATATGCAGCTTCCATTTGCTGTTAAAATGGCATAGGATGCCACAGCTCATTCAGTTCTAGAGAGTGTGGAGAAGAAAAAAAAAAAACGGAGGAAATCCAATCTTCATTTTTGCACTAGAATGAGTTTCGGTTCCACTGGTTCTCATTTAGAATCTAAAGCAGACAAGTTTTATTTTGCTATTATACTTAAGTTAAAAGTACTTTTAGAATGTCTGTCAAGAAATGTTTGCTATTTTATTAAGAGAAATATGTTTAAAGAAGTATAAAACAATTCAGGGTTGTCCAAAATATTTTTACTACTCATATGGTACTACATCATTTTAAAATGTGCCACCAAACTTACTTTGGAATAGAGAAGGAAGGTAGAGGCTTGGATGGAAGAGTTGGGGTGTGGTATTATGTGTAAGTGTGTGTTATTCATTCATTCATCTTCTACCGATATATCCGATCTTCCCTCGGGTCACGGGTAGCCTGTGTCTATCTCAGGCGTCTATGGGCATTAAGGCAGAATACACCCTGGATGGAATGCCAACCCATCGCAGGACACACACACCCATTCACTAGGGACAATTTTCCAAAGTGCCAATCAACCGACCGTGCATGTTTTTGGACCGGGAGGAAACCGGAGAACCCGGAGAAAAACCCCCAGAGGCACGGGGAGAACATGCAAACTCCACACACACATGGCCGAGACGGGAATCGAACCCGGACCATGGCGGTGTGAGGCGAACGTGCTAACCACTAAACCACCGTGCCTCTCTTTGTGTGTGTTATTATGCTATTCAAATAAAAGTCAATAAGTGGTAACATTGTTTTGGACAACCCTGTATATGCACTACAGTCTTACACTGGCATGATAAATGACAGATCGGAAAATTCAAACAAAGTCCTTGCAGTCCATGTGTATTATTAAATCAAAATCTGGTCTCCAAACTGTCCCCCTGTCTGAAGGACACAGAATGTTAAAGAATGTCTCATAGTTGTTTCCGTTCACTAATGGTACCACTACCGTTAGTAGACAATTATTGAGCTGTGCTGGCATTCGCAGAAGATGCCTCAATGAATCATGAGCCATAAAGATGTTTCATGTAATCCCGCAAAACACTCGAATTTCAACAGCTAAAACAGTTTTTCCGTTATTACCACTCTCCAGTGTCAGTATTTCCTACAAGTAATTTCAGCCTCAACTAGAGTTGGGTATTAAATTTATTGCCACACTGAGATTTGTAATAATAACGTTTCTGAACCAAAACACTGAAATCATCACAAGTCAAGTCATTTATTACATTTATACGCATTTAGCTCACATTAAAGAGTATCACCGCCTTGTGTGTAAGTGTTTATGTGCGGTACAATATATGAATATTACCATGCGCTCTGTGTACAACTGAACAGTGTTAATAATGCTGAGATAAGCAGAGGATTTCCTTTGACGCATAATCACGTGCTATTAACACTGAATATCACCTACCATCATATCAATACATGTGATCTGTCGTAATCACTTTTTTAAGGGTTCAAAAATCTAATCGTTCAAAGAAAAGATTCAAAACTGTGTGTGTGTGTGTGTGTGTGTGTGTGTGTGTCACGGCTTTTTATTTAGCAATTTTTTAGGGTATTTATTAAACGCTTTATCCTAGTATTGGTTGTATTGCTATCACAAGACAAAACATGACACAATAGAAGACACAATGGACGTGTTTTGTGTAAATACCTCGTTAACTCGTTATGCTATGAAACATCATATGCACCAGCCAGTCATAACATGGAAGCCACTAAAACAGTGGTTCCCAACCTTTTCTTGTTTGAGGCACCCTTGGAAAGCCTTTCAAAAGTTCCCGGCACCCTTATATAGAGATATAGATATTTAAAATCTCCGTAGCTTTTTTATTATTATTTATTTATTTGTTTCATTTCGAGAGTTTGCATGCAACAACACCTTATACCTAGTCCTAGATGATATGAGAATACTGTTTACACTGATTCTGCCTTAATAAAAAAAATAGTATTACGATACAAATATGTAATTGTGACAAGTTTTACTGTAGTTGCACAATGTATTCAAGTAGTTACAGTGTTACACTATGATACAAGACAAACACACAAATAGACCACAGTGCACCATGCATGTATACTCAGTGCACCCAATTGCACTTGATCACAAATTTACGTGCACTCGTGCACGTGCTGCTTAATACAATACCTTCTGCCTCCTTTGAGTCACCAATCAGTACTGAGGCATGCTGGCGAGTGGCGACTGGCGACTCGCTGTGCGCCCTGTCCTGTACGTGTGTTATACGCGTCAATCCACAACCCTCACTGAGGAACGGGTGGGGTGAGGTGGGGTGGAGAAGGACTCTCCGCTATCTCGGTAGTCCCCTCCCTCCCTCCCTCCCCCTCTCCCGCCAAGAGAGAATGACGTTAGTGCAATTTTTTCCCCGAAATTTTGGCGGCACCCTCAAAAGATCTCACGGCACCCCTTAGCACTAAAAGGTAATAGGAATAATTGATTCTTCTTGGCATCATTTTTGAGACTATATTCATGATAATAAGCAGATAGATATAATGCTACAGATGATTGATAGCACCCACTAATAAACACCAACAAATAAACAATTCTGGATTCATTAAATTCATTGGCACCATAAAATACAATAAATAAACACTTAAAAATGTGGATATAGAAAGAAGGGACAGCTATATTTTTGAAGGTTTGCAACATGGTTGAGAATAGATGTTGTTGTAGGAAAATAGGAAGTTTTTACTTTTATGTGGGAAAAGGGGAAGGGAGTGTTTGGCTATATACATACACACACATACATTATATACATACACACACACACACAGTGTTGGGAAGGTTACTTTGGAAATGCAATAGATAAAATTAAAGTCGATAAAATTAAAGATTAATGACCCTATTCAAAATATAATAGTAGTAGTGTAACTTTTCAATTACTTCAATTACTCAAATTAAAGTAACTGATTACATTTTATTACTGTTATATTACCTTCATTTTTCCACTAGGTGGCACTTACTGTAATTAACATTCTAAGAAAAAAATAATTAAAACCCTTTGAAAGTAGGTTATATTTTTTGCAACTGAGCTGCATCAGAATCAATTTGTTGATGCGGGGGTTGTGCGGGGGTCTTCGGGATTAATATTTTCAAAAGTAACTGTAATTTAATTGCATGTTCAACGCCATGACATGTAACTAGTTACATGTATAAAAATTTAAAAATGTCCCTCTAGCTTCTTATGTAGACCCCCATTATATTCTGGTCAGGTACAGTAGCTGAAGATACAGAATACACAGATTTTTCCAGTGTTATTGGGGGCAACATGGCAGGGTTCATGTTTAATTCATTTCCGAATGAATAGCTAACAACAAGAACAAAAGTACACAAGTAAGGACAACATTATATCAACACAATTTGACTGCAAAACAGAGCTGATTATGAATGAGAAAGGGAAACAATGTGGCCTATGAATCATCTCCGTATTCGTTGTCTGGTTCTGAATCTCTGAATCTAAATGTAGAGGTGATTTATCACGATACGTGTTCTTCTACGTGGTCAGTGGGGGACAAAGTACACAAACCATGTAGCTGAGTTACAGTAGAGATACACTCTACAAAAAAAAAAAAAATCACTCCAGTAAAATTCCACTTGATTGAAAGTACAAAAACATGCCTTCGAAATGTACTTAAGTATCCGAAACGCTATGATTTATTACGGCTATAATGTCCTATTATCATTTTTGTCGCAAGACTTCATGTAGAAACACCACATTACCACATTGATCTATTAATTGAATGAGTCTAATGAGAAAAACATTTATTACTATATATATATATATATATATTTTTTTTTTTTTGGTGCAGTTATTTATTGTCCAGTTATGTTTTTATCCACTTATAAATAATAAGAATGACTTCAAAAAATGTAGTTGGGATTAAAAGTAATACATTTAACTCTTAGTGCTTAAGTGCAGTAACAAATTACATTTTCTTCATTGCTGTCCACTCTACATTAATGCGTGCATTGTATTCTTAGCCGTATACAAGATTTACAAGCTTTTAATGTAAAGCCTTCTATTGTGACATGGGTTTTCTTTTCACTTGCATTCTTTTAGGTCGTCGTCGTCATTGTTGTTGTTGTTGTTGTTCTCATAGATAACAATTGCAGTTTCGGGTATTTATATGGATGTTTTTCAGCCTATGCAGTACGATTCTGATTATGTCATCCCTGATGTTCATTTTATTACATCACTGAACTGTTCTCCTGTTCTGGAGTAACTGCGAGCAGAGAAAACTCACAGCGGTCTGCGTCCACATATAATGTGTCCTTTTTCCACACCTGCCTAAAACTTTTGCACAGTACTGTATACATTTATTTATTTATTTGTTTGTTTGTTCGGGTGGCAAATACAATTTTTTTAAATGCATGTTTTAAACTGCATTCTTGAATGCCAACGAGTGAGAGAGAGAGAGAAAGAATGATGAGATCCAGAGGTCTTGACTTTGAATTAGTGATTAGTTTAGCCCCTCTGTCATTAGTTAGAGAGCTTCAAACATGAGCCCATTAAGGTGACTGGTTAAGCCAGCTGCTGGTGTCCATAACGGCGGAGAAAAGAACTGGACATCGTGATGGATCTCAGGGGCTGTAAACACATTGACCTTTGGGCCATGGATGGAAGGAGGAGGAAAAAAAAGAAAAAGAAAAAAGTGGACTTCATATCTTAGTTACTGCACCATTCTACAACATCAGCACCATGTAACGTAGCTCTGAAGGGACACTGGTTTCCTGTCATGCTTAAACATGTATCTTATCTGGAAAACAGTAAAATGTTAAAGTGAGTGTTAAGGAAACGGCGCGCGAGCTCAGCGGAGGTGCTGCTGAATCGTTGCGGTTTTACCGCGGACGCCGTCTGGTTTATTACATCCTTTTCCAAAGTGTCATGTCATACAGGTGATTAGTCTGCTTTCACTGTCGGCTTGGAGCCTCTCCAAACGAATGATCAACCAAGACCCTTTGACCCGGTTTGTTGAGAGCAGGCATTTATTGGGAGGAGGGAGAGTGAATCTCGCTCCGGCACCTTCGCAGCGGCAGACAACATCTGGAGCTTATCACGGAGAAGAGTTCACAGAGAAATGAGATGAGAGAGCGAGTGAGAGAGAGAGAGAGAGAGAGAGAGAGGGGGGGGTGAAAAAGGAGATGAGAGAGTTGCAGTGTTGACAGTACTGTTCTACTTGCTTTATATCGCAATATGTCACATGCACTTATGTTCTAAGAATTGCTGTCTTAGTTATGAATGTTACAAGTAGAAGTACATATTTAATAGCAAGCCCAATTCGTCCGGGTTTATTTATTTATTTACTTTTAAGCTCGAACGTTTTGTTTTCTAGACTTCATATTCAGGAAACCATTAAAAAAAAAAACAGTATAAAGTCGTGACTGGAGGAGCTGGTCATATTTAAGATAAACAGACATAGAAAAGTGCTGGCTCATGCTGCGGTCTCTCGTCCAGACACAATGCTATTGTTTAAACTGTTTTCTTGGCCGACGGCCTCTCGTAGCGCCGGGCTGCATTAATGCGCAGGTCAAGGGGCGCAGCCTCTGAGAAAATCAGGCTTTGTTTAAACAGAACGCTTCCCTGGCGCAGTTGCCTAGAGGGCATAAACCAAGCCACGGACCACATAATGATACAGCAAGCCGTGCAATGCAAGCCATAGCTATAAATTCACTTAAAGAGTAGCTGACATGATTTTGTCGTTTTTGGACCACTCGGACGTCTCTTTAAAAATCACAATTCTATTTTGTAAACAGTGTTTATTTGTCCTCGAATGGGATCTTCTGACCATGACTAATTTATACTCAGGAGCATGGAGCTTCTCTGATTTCAGAAGTGCTTTCCAACATAAACGGTCACCATTTGAAAAAAAACTTTTTTTTTTTTATTGTGTTACTTGATGTTGACTAATGTGCCTCGGATCCGAGGCACATTAGTCAAGATGAAGATGATAAGCAGGAGTACATGTGGGAGCTGAGGGCCTAACAAATACAAAGACCCAAAGATCAGGCTTTTTGTAAACTGGGGGAGTGAAACGGAGACTGCACGACCCTCGTATCTACGGAGCTTTTGGTTTCAATTCAAAAATCATGAGATGTAGCCGACCGAACGGCTGCGACGCAGGCGGAGGCTTAGCTCTGTTTGCTTCACTGTCTATGACCATGAGATTGTGAGGGGATCCATATGTGTGCGTGTTTGTTTATGACGTAGCCCAAAGCACAGTGAGAAGAGAGCGGTGCGCTGATTACCTCAGGGACCTGCCTAGACTGTATTTTAGATAATTAAACACTGATGAGTTTCTGTTTTTGCGCCTCGAGATACGAGTAACATATTGCTCTCCTTGAACTACTCCTACTGCCCTCTTGTGGTGATAATGAGAAATGTTAAAAAAAAGGGTACTTTATGCTGATCAACACCGATGTTGTAATTGTTGTTTGGCTTGGACACGTTGGAAACATTAAAACTTCGGTTCAGCCCAGAAAGGTTTTTTTTTTTACGCTTGCGAAATTCGCATGGTTTGTGTTGTGGAATTGCTTATCTGCCTCGCTGTTGTTTTTAGTGCAGTTCAGCTCTAGTTGAGATTACCAGAAACTGCTTCCCTTACACCACAATGAGCAGAAGTGGCGAGGAGATAAAAAGCCTGGAGAATCAGAAGCGACACACCGAGTCCAGGATGTCACCTCTTGAAATCCCCATGCCGCGCCAAACTCAGAATACCGTGTCAGAAGTCGACCTGGTCAGCAGTTTTACAGGCCTCGGAGTCTGTCATTTGTGCACTGCATGTTTCCCCAGGCCTCATCCCAACAGCCCAGTAATTCGGAGTATGTCAAAGCCCCTCATCCCCCTCCTGAGGCAACTCAACCCCCCAACCCCCCTCACACCACCACCACCCATTCCCATCTCCAGCGAACTCATCAATCTCTCTCAGCAGTCTGGAATGAAGCGTTTGGTTTATTGAGAAGCTCAAGTTGACAATGCTATTTTGGTTGTACGTTATGCCAACATTCCTACGTAAAATGTGGCCATGACTTACGTACACACGTTATTAACTTTCACTTGAACATTATAAATCAGTTAGGATGACTCCACGTATTGCACACTCATCAGATATTCTCAGGGGAAGCATTTAATACTTTTGGTACATTTCATGCTAAAGAATTTGTCTGATGCAGCAGGTTGTCTATAGACTTGTTCTAATGAAACACTGTAGATTTCAATTCCAGCTGTGGCATCGGCTTATCTTTCAAAAATAACCAACGTCAACATGAGCGGTTGTTTTAGCTGTTGGGGAAATTATACACTTTTGCAGAAGCACCAGCAACGGCCCTTAGAAAAACACACATTAAGAAGTGAAGCTGGGCCTGCTGTCTTTCTAGCCAATAGTGTGGCTCCTTTCAGCACGTCAGAGACACTCATGTCAGTTGACCCAGTGAGCGGATTTGTATCTGTGTTATAATCCGAGATGAGATATAATGATGAGATAAGGTAATGTCTTGCATTTTAATTAGAAAACTATTTTAGTCAATATCTTGTGATATTTTGCTAGATTATAAAATTGTCCCCAAGGGGGCAGTTTCCAAAATCTGACTTCCAGCCAAAAGCTACAAGAAAATATCAAAGCCTGTCATGGAATGATAGTGTCAGATTTCCAGGCCACACGTGTGGTGAATCCTTTGCCAACAATGCAGTTAGTCAGATTTTGTGGCGGGGGAAAACATGAAGGCAAAGAATAGAAAAGGTTAGGCTGCACATTTGTTCTGTTATCAGGTGATAAATATGGAGTGAACTTGTGAACATGCCCCTAGATTAGCCCCGTATTTGGGCAGATTTTGTGTTTCGTCTTCATGATAACATATTGTCAGCAGATACCGAGAAAGAAATGAAATGTACATGAACCTAAAAAAAAGGTCAATTGTTTATTCAGTCATTTTCCCCACTTAAATCTCTCTAAAAGTATAAAATCGTCCACATTGAAACCTTATATTCAGTGTCAGCCAGATAAGCATGGGTTTAGTTATGAGTCTCAGGTCATCTCAGAGTTCGGAATAGGATATAGGGATAAACCTTTAGGGATGAAATAAATTCAAATGTATGACATTCAAACCTATTCCTAATCTATTTATTTGTGTGAAGCTGCTTTGAAAATATACAGTCACCACTGTTTAAAAGCTGTATCGAAACAGGATTCAATTTAATATTACTAAAAGAAGATACCGATTCAATAAAAATGCATCAACATTGCAAATTAGTGAAAGGAAGGCAATATCATTCATTAATTCATCTATATCCCATCTTCTCTCGGGTCACGGGGAGTCTGTGCCTATCTCAGGCGTCTATGGGCATTAAGGCAGGATAGACCTTGGATGGAATGCCAACCCATCGCAGGGCACACACACACATTTATACACTAGGGACAATTTTCCAAGGTGCCAATCAACCTACCGTGCATGTTTCTGGACCGGGGGGAAACCGGAGAACCCGGAGAAAAACCCCCCGAGGCACAGGGTGAACATGCAAACTCCACACACACACATGGTCGAGACGGGAATCGAACCCGGATCTTGGAGGTGTGAGGCGAACGTGTTAACCACTAAGCCACCGTGCCCCTAGGAAGGCAATATAAACAGAAAAAAAAAATATGATCTTTAAAATGTGGAGTACTTTATATGTACTCCATATACTTTAAAAAGGTAGTTTTAAAGTACTGAAAGAGTACGGTAAAAAGTGGAGTACTTTATATGTCAATTAGAGTCTGATTGATGGAAGAGTAAGAATGTTGTCTCTCAAAAAGTGAAACTACCTGATGGCCTAAATATTAGACGGTTAGATTTAAAGTAATAATTTACATAAACGAGCAGTTTTCGGATTGAGCGCCTTCCACAAAAGCCCAATAAAGGGGCAGCTTGGCATTGATCTCATGACATATTGATCAGAAGTCCAGTGTTTTAACCAGTGAGCTACAGCTTAGCATGTTCAACCCTATTATTCTGTCCATTACTCAAACTAGGTTCATTGTCAAGCTACTGATAGAAAGTGGATTTTAACTCTTATGTGTAATAGTATATCCACTAGATTCTACCAAATACAAGACACATAGCAGGATATTTAATAGAAGAAAGACACACTAATAAGTCAATAAACATAATCAAGTAATAATGATAATACAATAAACACATTTTTGTTACAATATACAGTAATATTGGTATAGCTGGGAGAAACCCAGTCTTGGCTGACAGATACAAAGGATGTTAGCTTCATTTGACTCATAGACTGCTTTCGCTGTAAATTTGTAAAATAGCTGTGAAAGTGTGTGTATGGATTTAATTTAACTATCTCGCAACATAGCTTCCATCAAGCCATTAAATATTACAATAGTGTAACCAGGCTCAGCCTCTTCTCATGCTCTGAGAGATGATTGGAGCAGGGTGAGACTGATCAACTTCACCAGGGGTAAAATAATTGTGGTATTTTGTTTTTTTGAAAAAGAAATAGCAATAAAACATCTGGCATGGTGTCAAATATGCAGCTTGAATAAACTGTTTACCTTGCACGGGGAAAATACTGAATGCATTTCAAGCAGGCAAAGATAAAGCACGATAAAGGAATTATGTTTTCCCGAACTAAACAACAAAGTTTCGATTAAAAACGTATGAAAGCTGATGTCCTTGTATTGCCCCTCTGTATCTTTTCCCCATGCAACAGGAAATTTGCTGCACGAGAAAATGACAAGTGAGCTGTTTTTGTTTTGTTTTTTTGGTATAGCAGCTATTACAATTAACTATAGAAAATGGATAGATGAATAATCATTGCTTCGTTCAGCAAAGCAGTTTAATTTATGCCAGATACCGATATAATTTAGTTCCTTAATTGGAGAACAAAGGTTATAATCTAACACTGACAGTGTGACAGTAAATTAATTAACAAACACTCCAAGTCTTTGCTAATTTTGTTTTTCATTTCCTGTTAAAGAAAGATTGATATCCCATCAGACAAAGTGATTTTCATGTAAATGCTGAGAAGACCACAAATTGTGGGGGGAAATTTTGAGCTCTACACTACTTTTGGGCTTTGGGGTTTAGTATCACATTATTTTTTATTGCCGGTGGGTGTAATAGTGAATTACCTGATTCTAGAAGATTGTTGCTGGCAGGTTTAGATGAGGATTGGGCGGAGGGATTTAGCAGTAAGAATTATGAAGCTGTCTGGAAAGTATCTAACATATGAGAGAGAGATGTATTTCACCCCCCCCCCTCTTCCTCCCTCCTCCTTTCTTAAATGGACCGATGGCAGGGTTACGAACGTTAGGGAACTAGTTAATGAGAAATTCATGTGACAGAAAAATGAACATACGCGTGTACGGAAACAAATGACAACTTGATATGTGTGTGTCAAGTAGGTTACGTTTCTGATTTGTAATAGGAACGACGCTGTATCCTGCATTTTTAATCTGCTGATAGGAAAAGCCAGCTCAAACAACATCTGTGTTTCTTGGTTTTCTTTGGGCTTTTAAAGGCAAAGATATGACGAAACAAGATAAGTCTTTTCCTGTCTGTATCTGAAAATACATCACGCTAAATAAATACAATGTTTATTAAGAACTCGCTTAATGAGAAAAGCTCATTATTGGGCTACATTAAACACTATGAAATGTCCCACAGGAGTTAAATATTTACTAATGTATAATAGTAGAGAATACAGAATAATCATACCAAAATAATATACTAATATATATTAATATAAGGGGCACGGTGGCTTAGTGGTTAGCACGTTCGCCTCACACCGCCAGAGCCCGGGTTCGATTCCCGTCTCGGCCATGTGTGTGGAGGTTTTTCTCCGGGTTCTCCGGTTTCCTCCCGGTCCAAAAACATGCACGGTAGGTTGATTGGCGCATTGGAAAATTGTCCCTAGTTTATGAATGTGTGTGTGAATGTGTGTGTGTGTGTGCCCTGCGATGGGTTGGCATTCCATCCAGGGTGTATCCTGCCTTAATGCCCATAGACGCCTGAGATAGGCACAGGATCCCCGTGAACCGAGGGAAGATCGGATATACACCCTAAGAACAATCAGAAGTCAGCACGGCCTAAAAATGCTATCTAGAATCACATACTCCCTCATCATGAGTCTCTGGTTTAATCCTGAGTTCAGGTTTCACATTTTCCTTGTTTCCTTTTTGTTCTACAGTTCCCTTCCACCTTTGGAAAACATGTTCGAAGGGAAAACGGTGAGTCAAAATTGGTATAAATGTGCTCATATGTGTTTGTGTGTGTGTACAGTGCTCTGTGATGGTCTGTTGCCCTGTCACGAGCATATTGAAGCTCTGACTCTGGCACATCCTTGACCAATCCTTGTGTTTATTGAAAATACATGAATAAATGAATTAAATGTATTAGTCCAGTCCAAATAATATGGAAAAATCCAAATATATCCACCAGCACACGTGAACACATTTTCCCTCTCGGTTTTCTCTCATTCGGTCACTTATTCTTGGTGTGCCTGTGACCAATAACAAGCACAAACTGAGCAACAATGCCGAACATTTGCATGTGGAATATTTATTAGGTGTTTAAAAAACAGCAGTCAGGGTTTCTCAACGTTCTGGAAACATTTCCGTGTCCCTGTGAGACAAAATATTAAGCGATTGAAAAGGACAGTTTGCCCCGAGTATGACCGGCTTCATCAGAGCCCAGAGAGCGGCTCTGTGTCACATAACTGAAGCGAAAGAGAATGCGAACGAAAATCAAAACCGATACCGTCATCATAAACCATGGAGAACGTGCAAAACAACACAAAGACTATTCACAAGGCTGAGATCCAAGTACATCCATCCAAGTACAAGACATTGACATAAAACCTCCCCAAAAAATCATCACAAAATTTAAGTATACTAAATAAGTGTTAAAATGAACAGATGTAAACAATAATTGGGTCATGAGGGGTTATGCAGTTCACTCCCAACCCATCAAATAGATTTTTATATATATATATATATATATATATATATATATATATATATATATATATATATATATACACACACACACACACACACACACACACACACACACACACACACACACACACACACACACACACACACACACACACACACACACACACACACACACACACACACACACACACACACCAAATGCTGGTAGCTCAGTAGTTAAGGCATTGGACTTTGAAACAGAAGGACATGAGTGTGAATCCCTGCACCACCAAGCTACTATTTGCGGGCCCTTGAGCAAGGTTATTTACCTTCAGTCTGCCAAATGGCATTAATGTAAAGATCGCCATTAAAAACAATTCATCATGTTCATTCATACACTTATTCAATCAGCCAATGAAGTACAATCAGTACAGTGTATAAAATCATGTACATGCAGGTAAAATCTTCAGTTATATTCACATTAGAAAGGCAATATCCATTCTCTGTGCCTTGGTTATCGCTAGAACCTAATCTTTCCTGCCATATGCGGTTCTTATCCAACACTGTTACCACAAAGCTGGAGGCAGACAATTGTATGGGATGTTTTTGGGTGTGGTTTAGTACAATTTGGCATCCATTTGAAATTGGAAACCAAAACCTTGGAACCTTGGTGGGGAGAAAACAGCAAAAAACATCTCACCCAGGACAGGGTTAAAAAGATTCTACACCTTATACCGATAAATACGACTCTGAGGCTGCAGTAGGCATGAGATCTTCTCTCATCCCATTTGTGTAAATCATCTGCTTCACATTATAAAGTGTATAACTCAATGCTGGATTCTTGTTCTTCACTGGAGGTTTTCATCCAATCCATGCAGCACCATTTGTTTTTCAACATGTGATTCTTTGACCCATGAGCATGTGGAAATGTGACTTTTTTCCACCATTAAATTACACGTGTGAATCCAAGTAAACATTTGTAATCCAGTGATTCATTTGTGATCGTGCGGAACCAAAGCATAAATTGGATTCCTAGACTCCCATTCAGATTACGCTAACAAATTATGAGGTTGCCAGATTTTTCAAAATAATGCTAAGAAACAAACTTGCATTTGAATGCAGTTTGAAAAGGGCACTTCTTTTACTGTGCATGGATAACTCGACTCTTATTCACATGGGGATTTTCTGTCAGTTGTACTCCTTGGGAAGAAACCCTTAAGGGGTCAGTATTGATTGCCTTTCACAAAACGCTTCGTGTCGAAGGTATTTAAAAAAAAAAAAGGAAGATAAAACTATTACTTAAAAAATTGTGTTCACTGATTATAATAAACAACAGTCACACCGTGCCACACATGCCGAAACTTTCAGCCTTTGCAACCTTATAAAGTCTAAAAGGTATTTCGCGTCTCATTAGGGAGCTTCCTTAAAATGCAGGAGCACGAGCAGTGACAAGAACAACACTGATAGCAAAAGCACCGGGGTAAACAGAGGTGTCTGGGAAGAGAGCAGATAAATGACTTTAGGGCAGACGACATAAATCCACGTCTTGGGATGTCAGGTGATGGCATCAGCAGCATAAAGAGCAAGTCTTCTAATCAGTGGGGCAAAAGGGGGGGGGGATCTCTGAGCTCTTATCTCACATCGCTCATTGGTGCAATGAATCTTCTTCTCAGGCACCACATGTCTCTTGTCAGCTGCGCCTCGCAGGATGTTTACTCCGCCCATCACTTAGCAACTATCAAAAATCAAGGAAACAACTTTTTTTGTTGGAGGTGTCCATGGAAAGTGGGGACTTTTCTACAACAAGCGCCCTATCTACGCCCTGGATCTGACCACAAACACAGGCGAGAGATAGTGAGTGCGAGCGTAGGTGTGTTACCCCAGTGATGGGATCGCCTCATTGTACTGAAAAAAAAAAAAAAAGCCCGCGCCCTGTGAAGTCCAGCCAAGTGGAACTGAGCTGCCTTCCTGCCGAAGAGAGGAAAGTGCTGGAACACTGTAGGTGATGCTGATGATAGTGTTGACAGTCGCCAACCCCTCTAACGATTGCAGGTCCCGATAGAGGAAACTCTAATCTGCCTGCGCAAGCTGCGTCAGCAGAGCCGAGGGCGTCCAGGAGCCGCTCTCGTAGTATCTGTGTTGTCACGAGCGAGCATGGTGTTACAGATATGATAGACACACTGCCTGCAGTCTGGCCTGTGGTGAGTTTATTTACTGGGGTTCTGAATTGACGGCGAGACCCGAGGTCTTTCGCAGCCTGTAGAGGTTTATTATAGTTTATTTCCAGGTAAAAAAAAAAAAAAAAAGTTAAATAACACACCGCAGGGCAATGCATTTTGCCTAAATTGCCCTATAAAATGAACAGATCTTAACGCAGGGAACTAATCTCACACGAGGGAGCACAAAAGTATCTTTAAAATAACAGCGCTTTAAATCAACAGCTGAGAATGTACATTGGTAAAAAAAAAGAAAAGAAAAAAAAAGTGGTCTATAAGCCAATGATACTCCATGCCTTAGGAATGCATCTACACCGCGATGGTGGTAGCGGCTTAGATAGTAACTCGCATTTACTGTACACGCACACATTATGACAGCCGATTAAAAGAGTGTGTGCATGTGTGTGTGAAGAGGAAGAAGTAAGGTTTTCCGGTTTTAGGATTCGGTTTTCATTAAGTTTCCACACCAAGGGTTCGCCAAAACCTGGGACTCCGTAAATAAATAGCATTTCTAATTCTGATAATGCTGAACTGCTAGTCTTTTCTTCTCGACAGTGGTTAGTCTGTTTTTCTTTTGGAAAAAAATATCATAAAAAGGCACTATGTATTTATCTGTTCTACCAACTAGATGGGTGTGACTAGACATGGCATGGATATAAATCGACACCGAGGTCTCTCTTGCTTATGCTCCGACCACGGCGCAAAAAACACTGGCAAAGCTGTGCAACTGGACCCGTATGGATTTTTAAAAAGTGAATGTATTTATATGTCTATTTTCTTTCCCCCCCTTTTCCATTTATACACATGCGCTTGGGATGGGAACACTGATGTGGCTGGCCACTGTGTGCATATAATTAATGAACTGTAGACTTGCCTAAGTGGAGTGTTTTAGTAAACATAATCTTTACGAGTGTGAGAAGCTGAAGTGTTCCAGGATGTCCTGGCAGGCGAAGCAGATCAGGCATGCTCAGACTGTAACGGAAAGGCAAAAAATACGTATGAAGTCACACTCCTTCTGATGTTGGTGTGAATGCTTTAAAAACATATTTGCCAGTGTGAGTGACCTCAGTGCTCAAAAAGCGAGGGGACCTCAAAGGAAAAAAAATGTCTTAGCATTTGATGTTCCAGGCTTGGCCAGTTCAATAAAAAAAATCATTACAATTTTATTTATATAACACCTTTAACAACGGATGTTGTCATGAAGTGAGCTAGAGGTGAATGAACTCCCTGAGAACGATGACATCCTTGAGAAAATAACCTGAAAAGAGAATCCGCTGATTTAAAGTAGTAAAAAATGCATTATTTACACCAGACGCCCTCATCCAGAGCGACGAGCAATTGAGGGTTAAGAGCCCATTAACAGGAAGCTTGGTGGTTCTGGGATTTGAACCTGCAACCGACAAACAACACTAGAAAGGACAATAACAGAAATAATGATGCGTAGACCGTGTTTTGGAGTAACTAGTTACATGTATTTAATTAGAAAAATAAATGTAACAGTAATTTGTTACAGGTACTGATAAAATATGTGTAACTGAATTTCAGTTACTTATGAAAATATTAAAGATTACAAAAAGTGTTACATCTAAACAATTTAATGTAAAATCTACTGCAGTGGTTCTCAAATAGTGGGGTGCGATGAAAAGCAGCGAAGGGGGGGGAGGTATGTATGGGGGGTTGATGGTCTCAGTTGAATGTGCTTTTTTGCCATAATAGAATAAAGCATAATTGCACATCCACCACAGTGGGTGGCAGTGGCGCTCTCAGTCTCGGAGTACGCGCAGGGAGTAACATGACGGCAAAAAAATACGGGCAAAGCGCAACAAGCGTGTATTTTGTTATGTATTTTCTTATAAAAGAATGTAATTTGTTTCCTTAGAATGTTAACTTAAAGTGCCACCTAGTGGACAAATGAAAGTAATCAAAAAGTAATTGAAAAGTTACACTACTTTCATTTGTAATCTGTAATCCATTACATTTCCAAAGTAACCTTCCGAAACCCTGTGCATAAACACTAATAAATGAAATGACATCTTACGCATTCTAACTCTACAGTATTTAAAGGTAACTAATGTAGTGCACTTTTTGGGATTTCTGATTTATATATGAGCCTGTGTACTGTACAGCAACCGAAGGAGATCATTCTCTGAGTAAGAGTAGACAAATAAGAAGTTATGAGAGAAGCCTCCATATCAGATGTGTCGGGACCCGGCGGTTACATCAAAAAACGTGCGCTGTAGTCAAGTGTGTAACTTGTCGCAGTTCTGTCTCTACAGGAGCTCCTGATGACTCAGGACAAGCCGGAGCCCTGATCCAGGCTCGCGTGTGGCTCTCCACACTGTAACGTATCATGTTTAACAAAGATTCGACGCAGTAATGCTTTTTTATGAGACATATCCACTCCGCTTCACGCATAGACACTTAGCGTAAAAATGTTCAGTGCGAACGCGGCGGCTCCACACGGCGCTGTGTTTGTGGAGCGCACCCGGTTGTGATTACAGCGCTCACGGCTCCTCGTTGAAACGGTTAACTCTGCACGGTCGCACGCACTCTTCTCAGGGTCAGCCAAAGCACCCTCTGGCTAAAACATGTACTATTTAATACTTTTACAACCCAACCCATTAGATTTCGATATAGGTTTATTTCCCTAGCCGAAGCCAAACATCTCTGCTTTTCTTAACGAGCCCCCTCGGGTCCCTCTGGACTGAAGCCTGCGAATGTACCTGGAGTTTAGCAAGGCTCGACCTCCAGGTGTGTTACAGTAGAGCATTAGAGGATGACAAAAAAAAAAGGTCAGCGCTCTACGCGTTCACGCTCGAGGTTAAACGATCACGCTGAGAAACGTCTCCCGACCAAACAGTCCCAACTTTGGCGGGACCTGAGAAAGTGCGTAGGCAGCCGTTTTGGATTATCCGTGCCCTAAAAACCCTATAAAATACTAGCAGCGCACAAACCGCAGCGAAAAATGACTAAATTCTTTCATAAAACGGACGGCCTCGTTTGGCGCGAGCCTGAGGCGAGCCCTGCTGAGTAAGTCGGCTTGGCCTCGCTCGGTTTCCCCAACACTACAGCGTGGTCATTTCCTCCACCCATACGAATCTATTGCGTAGCAACTGACCGTTCTGTCTGCAAACACAAATGAGGACAACTTCAATTTATTTTCTATTGAGCTGTTTATGGGGCAGAAATAAAAGCAGACACAGTTTGTTCGTTCAGTGGTTCAGACGGGTCATTAATTCATCATCAAAAAAAATCCTTTTTATTCGTTCTTTTTATTATTATGAAATTTTGGGGTTTTATTAGAGGCATTACAATGCTGCCGGAGTGTAATGGGTAACACACAGGACTTTCGAGCCAAACGTTGGCACAGACACTGATAGTAGCCTCGATCATCCATCATACAGTGAGACAAGGCTATAAATGTGTTTTCTTACTGTATATAAGCAAAGCCTGTTGTTAAGTGATTTAATCCCATTTCTGTTTCTCGTCAGAACGGACCACCAGTTTCCATTACTTGGCTGAGATTGTTTTAGAAGAACGAGATATTGAAAATGTAAGAAATGAAACATGCAGCGTTTTCGTGGGAATGTAATCAGCTATGCAGGTGCGATGCGTTAACAGACGAAAACGTATTATTTTACAAAAAAAAAAAAAAAAAAGCAGGCCTTTTAATAATCATTCCTAGGTCTATTTTAGTTATTCGATTAAAGAATGTGGAAAGTCTATTTATAGTTACCCATAACTAGAAAATATAGTTCTTTGTCAAATATGCATTAGAGTGAAATTTATACATCACAGCTTGTTAAGAAGCTGAGGGTCAGACACGATGCAGCACGCCTGGAGCCGATAACGCTGAAAGCCTTGCTTAAGTGATGCCCAAATTTGGTGGTGTTTGAACGCCCAATCATATGATCAGCACCGAAAGCAAAGTGTATGTTTCGTTTTTCGTGAAAAGTGAAAAAGAAATCTAATCTTAAAGCTTTTGATAAATCTGAATAGCTTTATCTAATGAGCTATCAGGGTTATGCAAGACAAAATAAGTTATCAGCGTTATCACTTATGTTACAGCAGCTATAAACCATTCGTTTCTCAGACTATATTTTTCTCTCTCTAGACATTAATGCAGTTTATTGCATTGCAGTGGAATAAGAACATCTAGATACAGCTCGTTCTCCAATTGTTCCAAAGCACTGGGACTGGAGACTCCTTGTCAAATGTTAAGTAAGTAAATGTCTGCTTAATATAAAGGAAACTTGATCATATTGTCCATTTGTTTATGTGGAGTATCTGCTATATAAATGAATTGCACGCTGCTGTTTTGTAAATGGAAAAGACTGGAAAGCAAAGGGGAAAAAAAACAGTAGAATATCGTGAAGGAAAGGAAAGAAAAGTATACGGAATGAAAAAGAAAAGAAAGGAAAGTACAGTACAGGAAAGGAGAGTACAGTAGAGGAAAAGAAAGTACAAGAAAGCAAAGTACAGAAAGAAAAAGAAGGGACGATGATATTTCTTCTAATTAGAAAGGAAGCAATATAAGACCTACCAAAAGCACAGATGTGTTATAAGAAACGCGTTGCCTTTCCGAAAATGAGGAAACAATCATTCACGCATATACTGGCCAACCAAAATTGAGCAATAGCACTTCCATCCAAGAAATGTTTACACAAACATGTCCCGGCTCTTTCTGGCTTTATGAACTGTAAGATCAAAAATCAAAATCCGATGAGAGTTTGCACGTTTGGAATCGCTTCACCGCCGTGTTTGTCCATGCACTCTCTTTCATTCACATACAGCCTTTGTGTAATGAATAGATGCATTCAGACAGATCACACACACACACACACACAGGCCAAGGTTTCTTAATCTCTCACCCTCTGTGTTTTATCGTTCAACCATAGCTGCATGGGGGCAACGGCGGCTGGAAGTGGATGGTGCCATGACCGAGAGAATTGAAAAAGCTCCGATAGTGCTCAAACAGAAGGGCCACCCCTGGGATGGATGAAGTCATTGTTTGCTTGTGTTGCATTTCAAGCCATCTAACACTCGAGTTCCAAAGGGAGTAGGGGCACACATGACAAAACGCGCACGCCGCCAAACGAGAAAAAGGAAATGTGCGTATTATTAGCATTGACAGCTAGACCAACACATGTTTCTCACTCGCGTTAATGTTGGTTTTGGATGGACTCTATGGAAGTAAGATTTGTTTGTGTGTGTGTTTGTGTGTGTGTGAGAGAGAGAGACTGCACTGAAACAAACCTTGGAAGCCCCGTTACATTGTTTTTCTTCTGAACTTCAAATAAAGCAGAGTTTTGTTTAACACATGGATATTGGCAGAAAACAAGAATAATCAGGACCGAATATTTCTTTCCATACTGTATCTGTATCGGAGATCTGAAAATGAGTTTGGCCCCTTACTCCTGATTACATTTAAACCTGAGGTTTGATTATATGAATACATTCTATATAGCCCGCTTAGTGGCTCTATTGTAAATTACACTTATTCCTGTAATGCCATCTAGTGGACAGCTGGGTACATTTGACCCGAAAGCACCAGTTCATTGGAAGTACTGTATATATTTTCTCTCCGTCTTCAGATATCCAGCTGTGAATAATGAGTATTATTTATAAAATGCTTTCCTGACAACCACAGTTGCAAAGAATATGTTCTTTTAGTTCCCATAAAATTTTTCTCAGAATTTTCCTTAAAAAAAAAAGCATTTTTTCATAAACTCTGTGTGCTTTTACAGGTGTCTATCATGAAACAAGGGTCATAGGTAACAAAAAATGGATCATTATAACATTTTGCTGTTCAATGGGTATAAATATGGCATGGTGATTCATGACATTTTGGCCTTGCCCTTGACATGTTTATGGTATTATATTTCTATTGTAACTTGATTCAGACTTTTTGAGCGCGCGCACACACACACACACACACAGGTATAGAGAAAGTGAATGTATTAAAATTAACATGTGGTAGTTCTGCTTCTGTATGTGATGTCATAATAAATCATAATAGAAAAAAAAATTAGACAAACATACAAACAGTTCTCCCGCATATTTATTCCAAAGGCCTCTAGCAGCCTTGCAATTTGGACTGGAACCTACTGTTACTGTATGCCGTTATCTATGGAATTAATATTTTCTTCTTTTTTTTTTAAAGAAAGACTTTTTTTTAAAAAGGGAAAACGAAAGAAAGGAATAGCAATTCCGCAATAACCTGCTCACATATGAAGTTGATTGACAGCATTTTCCAAAATAAGTGGGCTGTTTTTCTGTGCCCTCAATCTTTTTGCAGGTTCGGCTCTAATTCATCTCTATAGTGTCTGTAAGAGAGGGTAAGGGAGACGTGGACGGGACCCTCAGCTCATTTTTGAGTGCCAAAATCCATCCAAAGGGATGCAATTTACTCCTCCAACATCAATAACCCTGAAACCACCGACAAAACTGGAGACACGGACTGAGCACACATGGAAAACTTATGCTAAAACGTATTGCACGCAATGCAGAGTCAAAATGTGACTCGGGGAACGAATTTCATATTTCGTAATTTTCTCAGCAACAAAAAACAAAAAAATTACTGTGAAGGTTAATGAGAATAGAATGTCATGGGTTAAGCTAGGCAGGCTAAAAAAAATTAACCTCTCAAAAGCAATTAATGGTTGAAATGACAATGCTGTTTGCTAGATATGTGACTTGGTTTTGTAAAGCCATTTATTTTAGATCCACTTTATGGTTTATGCAAGTATTTTTTAAACATGGTTCCCTATTATACACCACAAGGGCCTTCGGCAACTTTTTTGATTCAGCGGGAGCCAATAAAGAAAGCTCTGTTTTCACTGAAAGTGGGGCTTATTGTGCAAACAAAGGTTTTGTTTCATTCAACAAAAAACGCAGTGTACATGGAACAAATATAATACAAAAGGGCATCTACAACTGGTTATGATAAAGGCTTGATTCTAAGATCTGTCAATATCTAGACAACAAAAGTAAGATTGAGCAATACATTATGATTTGCCATTTCTCACATAATTTGCACAAATTCAGAGAAAAAACTATTTCTCATACAGATATGCACAAAGCAAGAGAGTAATAAAAAAATGAGAAGGAGAGAGCGATGTACTGGCAGTTGCATGTGTTATTTCTATTTTAATGTGTTTCTTGATCGTTTTTACTCTTCTGTCCTTTTCTAATGAATTACATTGTTTGAACAATGTATGCCTTATACAGTATCTCTACCTTTAAGATACATGTCCCCGATACATGTCCCCATAAATCTTAACTTGGAGGGACAATAATAAACAAGTAAATCATTCACACCAAATGCCTACAAAATCCAGAGTGATGAATTTAGAGTCTGGAATAAAAAATGAAATCCGCTCAGGGCTCAATTCTTTGCAGTATTCTGTGTACTTTGCTTACAGCCATTAGTGGTGCGGTTCAACTTACTTTAAATACATCAAATATACAAAATACTTCGCATTAGATAACAAGCAGCACGCAAACCATGTATTTAAGGTAGAGTAGAAATCAACGAGATAAACCATAACCCTCCCAAAAAAAGTGCTCGATTAAAATTTTCTCTTTAGTAAAAATAAACATATTTACCGTAAAAAGTACTTAAGTATCTAAAGTACTATTAGTTGTTTTCCAGTTATCATTTTTGTGACAAAATTCTTGCTTAATCGACTTATGTGAAAAGACTCAAATGTGACTCTTAGCACACCGATCTATTACTAGAATGATATCAAACACTGATTAATATGTAATAATTTTTTTTAATTATTACGAACCCAAAAGCGTATTTTTAACTAGTTTCAAAAAATCTGAATTGACGCAACTCAAAACAATGCTGCTTGCTTGATTCGGTTAAGTTTTGATTCGCTCATAGTAAAATAAAAAGGACCCACTGATTTCGCTAAATGTGCCTGAGTAAGAAGACATTTGACTTTGAAAAGTAGTAAAGTTCATGTAAAAATCTCCCCAAATGGAAATACGTCATTAAAGTGCAGATACGTGAATCAGCTACTTATTTACAAAAACAAATTAGATTTATTTTATTATTGATCCCTACTGTTAACAAAAGATCACTTCATGTAGATGAATAAAAGGCACAGGTTTCGATTCATTATTTTATTATCAAAAATGTGAAAATATGTTTGGGAGTATAGCGCCCCCCTTTGGCCAAATGGGTTGATACTTTGTCAACCTATCCCCAAAAGAACTCTACCATCTGTCCAAGTTTCAAGTCGCTAGGTTTGATCTGCACGATCAGTCTTCGTGTGTGTACTATTACTACTACTACTACTAATAATAATAATAATAATAATAATAATAATAATAATCACTACGATTACAATAACAACAACAACAACAACAATAATAAATCATTTGAAAATGTTCAAGCCTACACCACAAGCCAGAATACAGTTAAAACGATCACCATCAATTTGAAACCCTGTGCTTGTGAATAAAATTAGTGCCACATGCAAGTACCGCATATTGGAAATAAAAGATTAATTGTTGGTGTGTCACATGTACTCTGTGCATGCAAAGAAAACCAACAGAGAACAAATGAAGTGAATACACAGAGGAGGGATGAACCACGGAAGTGGACTCAATGACGGCGTCAAAACAAAGAAGAAAAAAACAACTTCCCTATCTATAATACAAGGTGACCTGCCGAAAAATACAGCGAAAAAAAAACTACCTGTCCACACAGCGCGGGGGAGGGGCTGGTGGGGGGGGGGGGGGGGTGCTGCTCCCCGCCTCTGCAATCTTCCTACTTTTCTCTTCCTCCGCCTTGGCGCTTAAATCCTCGAAGACCCGCTTCTATTAGTGACGTCAGCTCTGTGAGGGCGTAGCATATCTCCAATGTAGAGGCTCAAAATCCTCCTGGGAAAGATGTGGAGTGGGGGGGGGCTGGCTATCTATCTCAGGCGTCTATGGGCATTAAGGCAGGATACAGCCTGGATGGAATGCCAACCCATTGCAAGGCACACACACACACACATTCACACATTCATACACTAGGGACAATTTTCCAAGTTGCCTATCAACCTACCGTGCATGTTTTTGGACCGGAGGAAACCGGAGAACCCGGAGAAAAACCCCCTGAGACACGGGGAGAACATGCAAACTACACACACACAGCGCCGAGACGGGAATCGAACCCGGATCCTGGAGGTGTGAGGCGAACGTGCTAACCACTAAACCACCATGCTCCGGGAAGAGTCCATGACTTGTAAAATTATAAGAAAAAAAAAACTTTACCACCTGCTATATTCATTTCCGAGAATAAAATCTCTCTCACAAACGGGCAAAGCAGAACATAAGGCATTCCGTACTTCCGTAGATAACTTCAATTCATGTAATGGTGCTTTTACATCTCCAATCCCCAGTCATGCGACCCGCACAACGATGCGCTGGAAAACGTTAATACACACTTTCTGTTCAAATTTTAACAGGCACCGCATTCTCATCGTTAGGCAACCGAACCATCCCAACCAAGATAAACGTCTGATAGCAAGGATCCACATTTGGCTCCTCCAAAGAAATAGTATCGGCCTGCACGGAACCCGCAAGAGCAACACCATTATTAGGACTTGCAGATTCACTTTGCTTAGGCGCTCTGGCCTGTTTGCGCTTTAGTGACAAATAATTGGCTGCACTACATCCAGTCCTATGACAATAAAAACACTCGGGATTTTCCCGAACTCTAGGAGCGATTACTTTTGAACGGGCTTAGGTCTGCCATCACTTATACTTTCGTTTCTAGTGCGTTTAAAGACCTTTTTATGCGAATACAGCAGCCTGAGAGAGTGTAGAAACGGCGCGTTCATGTAAGACAGGGTTGTCCAGGTTTTCCTTCCAACCAAACCAAGTCCACCCTAAAATTGACCTGCTTTAATCTAAAGGTGTGACCCTTAATTGATTGGATTAAGACTTAAGACTTAAGTAATACTAATACAGGAGTGTCCAATCATTTCCACGAAGGGCCAGTGGGGGTGCAGATTTTCAATCCAATCAATTAAGGGTCACACCTGATAGGCATTGAAAATGCAAATCATTAGTTTGAAGCAGGTCAATTTTAGGGTGGACTTGGTTTGGTTGGAATGAAAACCTGCACCCACACTGGCCCTTTGTGGAAAAGATTGGACAACCCTGATGTAAGTAAACCACTATCCGCTCAGGGATACACTTCTTACACTCCTCCAGTAAAATTCATTCTCAGAGTGATGCATAACCATTCACCTTATTCGCGCTACACCATTTATCGAAGAGAATACCCTTCTATGTGTTCCGTTTACACTTCATCTACACTCTACTTACACTCTTTATAAGCTGAGAAACTGCTCTATGTGGCTGTTCTGCATCTGCCACTGGAACCAGTGTCGTTTCCTCTTTTCTGTTACCTTCTGCAGAATAAAACTATGTACATCAATGAGTCATATACTGTTTATTGTCTGTTTATTTATATTGTGCATTGATATACAACAGTGCAAGCCATTTAACTGCATTATGCTTTTGCCATACACACACACACACACACACATATTTATCGGATTCTGATAAATGTTCTTTCAGTGACGCATGTGAAGGAAATTTCTTTCCCACGATATTTTGCAGAATTACTTTTATTAAGAATGAAATGCAAATAAATCAGAATCTGTGTATAGTGCAATTAGTACAATCGATCTGCAAATGCATCCTCACACCGTCAGAATACCACCACCATGTCTCACAAGCTTCTGCTGTAAAACTCGTCCCTTCCAAAATGTTCTATTCATAACCCAGCAGAACATTGTACAGAAAATAATCTGCATGAGGGGGTTCCGTTTGATGCACCAGGTCTGACAATAACTCTTTGTCTTGGATAAGTCTTGGTGTGTTGAATGCTAACTGAAAGTTTGAGTAAGGGGGTAAATACTTTTTCATGACTTAAATCCAGCAAGTGTTGGATCAAAGTAATATTTTTAAATAAATGTGAATTGTTTATAAATTAAATATTAATTTTTTTTACCTACATATCCAAGTTGTGCTGATGCTCTGATATGTGAAACATGAACTATATAAATAAAGCTGGAACAAGGTGAATACTTTTTCACGGTACAGTGTGCAAGTGTGTGTATGTGTGTGTTGGTGTGTGTGTTTGTGTTTGTGTGTATGTTGGAATTGAGTCCTGTATTGGAATTCTCTGCTGTTATTTTTCTCTCGGTTCGAACATGTGGTCAGCTGTTCAGTTCTGTTCTTAATGACATTTTGAGGGATCCTGAAAGAAAATAATAATAGATTAATGGAAGATTAATGGAAGATACTTCATTTACAGGTGTCAAAAAATAAGTAAACAACTGCAATGAATAAATAACTAGGTAACAAACAAAAAACAAAAAATATATCATTAAATAAATCATTGTTGAAAAATACGTTGGTTAAATATTTAGCACTACTGAACATAGATAAACAAGACAAACACGGACAAACAGACAGACAGACAGACAGACAGACAGACAGACAGACAGACAGACAGACAGACAGACAGACAGACAGACAGACAGATAGATAGATAGATAGATAGATAGATAGATAGATAGATAGATAGATAGATAAAATAATGAGACAGAGCAAGCTAGAAAGAACGAACGAAAGAAAGACAACAAGAAAGGAAGAGAGAAAGAAAGGAAGACCCAAATAAACGAGACAAAAATGCACAGACAGACAGACAGACAGATAAATAGATAGATAGATAGATAGATAGATAGATAGATAGATAGATAGATAGATAGATAGATAGATATTACCTCTTCAACTACAGACAGTGGCAGTGCAACAGAGTGGTGTTGTCTTCCATGCAGTATAGACCTCCATCTCTCTTTTTTCTTTCTTTCTCTCTCTCTCTCTTTCTCTCTATCACATCAGGATCAAGAGAAAGGCATTTCCCATCTCTGTGTTTGCACTGACAGCTCACACGGGCTAATCACCAAAATCCCACCATCCAGTGCTATCTCACTGTCCAGACAGAAGTGTGATACCTGGTGCTCCAGGTGGGTGCCGGCTTTCTGCCAGCGCTTCGAGAATAAACACACACACACACACACAAACACACAAACACACACACACCTATTAATTACGAAAATGAAGAAAGTAAGAATAAGAAGGAAAGTAGAATAAAAGGAAGAAAGGAAAAAGAAAGTGAAAGTGAAAGATGAAAATGATGTGGGGAGATGTAAACAGATGTTACCTGTTTGCTGTCGCTGATGTTGCAGGGTACGAGTATGATCTGTGATGCAGGCAGTGTAGACGAGACGGACAGACACACCTGCTGCTGGCGAATCTGCTGTCCGTGTGTGTACATCCACTCCTGAAAGCACATGGCAGAACGTGAGAACCACTCAGAGATATAAATAAGGTGATGTGGAGATCCAGAACGGCCCCAGGAGACGCATTAGAGCGAGGTGAGGCCTCAATACCGAGCTGTGGAAAGTTCAGGCTGTCACTGATGTTCTCTATTATAACAAATTAGTGAATAAACACTAATAAAAAAATAAAAGTGAATAAAAAATTGAAATAATTCGGTGTATACATAAAAAATTAATTAATTAATTAATTAATTAATTAATTAATTAATTAATTGCATAAAAAATACTAAACAAATATATTAAATGTATTAAATATATTGTGTAGCTAGCCAAACAGGCAGACCTAGACAGACAGACAGAAGACAGACAGACAGATAGATAGATAGTTAGATAGATGGATGGATGGATGGATGGATGGATGAATGGATGGATGGACAGAAAGAATGATAGATAGATGAGAGTGGATCAGATTACAGGATGAATGTGAGTATAAATAACGGGAAGAACAGATTAGCAGACGCGAGCAGACTGGAGTGTGTAATCTGATGTTTTGCAGTGTGAGCAGTTTGTATACATGCACACTGCTCCTGTGTCGTGTTTCTGTCGTACCTGGCTGGTGGTTTTGTTGCTACTGCATGGGGCGAGCACGAGCACCGCCGCTTCCTGTCCTTCAGCCTGCTGCGCTTCAACACACTTCTGCCTTTGCTGAATCGCTCCGGATTTTGAATGGGAATTATCAGGAATTCTGTAACACAATTCATCTGTGCACATGAACTCCTGTAGGAATAAAGTGTATACACACACACACACACACATACACACCCACCTGAGCTCTGGATAGACGTTGTCCAGATACCACTGGAAAGATTTACACTTCAGATTTTTCCTCAGCTCCTGTCTCGCACGAATGCTGTCAGGAAACAACATCCACAGTGATTACGATTTCCTGTGTAGCACATTCCTGATAACTTTTCCCTCAAAAACCAACACAACAAACATGATATTATTGCTACAGTTAAATCGGTCTCAATATGGACTGCTTCTGCAACAAAGTCTGAACCAGTACCTACATCAGAACCTGACTTTATAAACACGCGTGTAACAACCTTGTGGAAGAGTGGATCTTATTATTAAAATAAATGTGGATCAAATGTGGAATAGGAGGTTTAAATAGAAGCATTTAGCAATTGTAGGAGCAGGTGTCCATAAACTTTTGGACACATCTACATATGTATGTATGTATGTATGTATGTATGTATGTATGTATCTATCTGTCTGTCTTGTTTGTTTGGGTCTTTCTTGCTTGCTTTATGTCTCATTAGTATCTATCTATCTATCTATCTATCTATCTATCTATCTATCTATCTATCTATCTATCTATCTATCTATCTATCTGCCCTACTATCTATCTATTTATGTATCTATCTATCTATCTATCTATCTATCTATCTATCTATCTATCTGCCCTACTATCTATCTATCTATCTATCTATCTATCTATCTATCTATCTATCTATCTATCTATCTATCTATCTGTCTGTCTGTCTGTCTGTCTGTCTGTCCATCTTTGTCTTGTTTGTTTGGGTCTTCCTTTTTTTCTCTTTCTTTGTTTCTTTTCTATCTATCTATCTATCTATCTATCTATCTATCTATCTATCTATCTATCTATCTATCTATCTATCTGTCTGTCTGTCTGTCTGTCTGTCTGTCTGTCTGTCTGTCTGTCTGTCTGTCTATCTATCTATTTATCTATCTATTTGTCTCTCTGTCCATCTTTGCCTTGTGTTTGCTCCTTCCTTTCTGTATCACTGCACTACGTGATCATGTCTATCAGAAGCAGTAGAGTAACTCCTGTGCTCCCGGATGAACTCACTCTCCGTAGGACTTTCCCCGGGCGGAGGGACGAGCGGAGTAATAGAAGATTTTGAAGTCGTCCATCCACACCTCCGCAGTGCGGCGCGTGTTCCTGAAACACACGACAGGAACAATCACATCGACCCCACGCACGCCGGTGCAAACACAGACCGGTGGAAACACAGGAAGAAGTGTCACGTTTATACGCGGAGTGCAGTCAACAACAATGAAAATGAAAACACAAGCTCTGATGATGATGATGATGTCAGAGTGTATAGTACACAAGGAATCTTACTTAATATAAGTGTTAGCACGGCCATCAGGAAAGCTGTACGGGTGTTTCTTGCGGAAGACATGGCCGACTCGGCTGCACGGGACAATCTCCAGACTTCCTCCACACATCCACGCTCTAAACGAGATCTCTGTGGCCAGGCAACACAACACAATTCACTCCACAATAAATAAATAAATACAGAGAATGTTCATTTTATTTCTCATTTCATCCTTTTCTCCGGTTCATCAAATTCTGCTGGTGATCAAAAATCTGTGAGACGTGCAGAAATCCTCCATGTTTTACTGTAAACATACAGTACATACATATACAGCTGTCTCACTCAGGCTGGACCTGGATCTGGACCCAGACCTGGATCTCTATCTGAACCTGGACCTAGACTGGACACAGTCCTGGATCTGGACCTGGATCTGAACCTGGACCCAGACCTAGATCTGGACCTGGACCTGAACCCAGACGTGGATCTGGATCTGAACCCGGATCTGGACCGTGACAAGGACACCACTATATTTCTAGTTCTTCCTTTGTTTAAAGTGTTCACTAACATATCGCACTCCCTCGCTGACGCACTCACCAAAGTTTTCTCCACCCCAGATATCCATGGCCGTGTCGTATTTCCCCAGGTGACTGAACCAGGATTTATTGATGACAAACAGCCCTCCAGGAAGAACCGGTGTCCTGCATATTACAAATCATTACCGTTACTATTACCACACAGCTGTAATAACCATAATGTCATAATGTCATGTCTAAACTGTTTACTATGTGTATAGATAGATAAATAGATAGATAGGTAGATAAATGCATGAATGAACACAGACAGACAGACAGACAGACAGACAGACAGACAGACAGACAGACAGACAGACAGACAGATAGATAGATAGATAGATAGATAGATAGATAGATAGATAGATAGATAGATAGATAGAGGGATGCATGAATGAACAGACAGACTGACTGACTGACTGACTGACTGACTGATTGATTGATTGATTGATAGATAGATAGATAGATAGATAGATAGATAGATAGATAGATAGATAGATAGATAGATAGATAGATAGATAGATAGATAGATAGATAGATAGATAGATAGATAGATAGATAGATAGATAGATGTATTTGTAAATAAATTGCTATGGTGTAAACGTGTGTAAATAATAACAGTAAGTGTGTGTGACAGTGAGTGTATTATAGCATTAACGCTCGTACTTAATGGGCTCTGTGGGAGCGAGTCTCTGCGCTCTCTTCTCTGCAGAAAGCTGCTCCCATTTAAAATGGAGACTCCAGTCAAAACCTGAAAGCCACACAAAGGACGAGTGACAGGCGATGGAAAACATGTAGTGTTTGTTCTCACCATGTGCTCGCTGTACACAGCTATAAATAAATACAGTGTTGATGTATGAGGTAAAGCGTGTGTTCAGCTCAGGTTCTTACCTCCCTGCAGGTTTGAGGAAGCAGCAACGTAAGCGAAGGAGTCCATGTTAATGATGTCAATAACCGGACTGACGATACATCTAACATCCTGTAATAAACAATATCAATCATATCATATATATCATAAACACACCTTCTCTCTCTCTCTCTCTCTCTCTCTCTATATATATATATATATATATCAGTCTTATATCCTGTAATTAATCATATATCACAAACACACCTTCTATCTATCTGTCTGTCTGTCATTCTACCTGTCTGTCTGTCTGTCTGTCTATCTATCTATCTATCTATCTGTCTATCTATCTATCTATCTATCTATCTATCTATCTATCTATCTATCTATCTATATCTATCTATCTATCTATCTATCTATCTATCTATCTATCTATCTATCTATCTATCTATCTATCTATCTATCTATCTATCTATCTATCTATGCCACTGTCTATCTCTCTGTCTGCTTTACCTTTCGTCTATGTTACTTATTTACTGATGTAAGTTTGTAAATAAGAATAAGTTACTGGATGTTGATGTTGATTGTTGGGATTGTTTTGTGTGTAGCAGTAATGCGGTGTGTTGTTGTTGCTGAGTGAGGGTTGGTGTGTCTCAGTACCTCTTTAATCCTCTGGAGCAGGGGAGGAAGCCAGTCTTTGTTGACCTCGCAGTGGCTGTCGAGGAAAGTGAGAACCTCGGCTTCAGCAGCGTCGGCTCCTCGAACCCGGGACCTGATCAACCCTGAGCCACAAACAGGAGGAACATTACAGTACACATCCCTCGTTCTCTTTATCAGTCTGCAGGGGAAAGATTTCCTCTACACTGAGACGCTTTGGTTTCTGTTCTGATCCTGACAAACCAAATCATTTATTTACAGACGAAATCATCATCACTCCATTCTCCATTATTAACTGTTAGTATTCCTTTCTTTCTTTCTTTGTGCCTTTCTATTGATCCAACTCTGTTTGTTTGTTTGTTTCTTTCTTTTTTCAATTGATCCAACTCTGTTTGTTTGTTTGCTTTTTTTGTTTCTTTTTTCTTTCTTTCTATCTTTTCTTTCTTTCTTTCTTTCTTTCAGACTGGATTAGAAGAGTAAATATGTGGTAGAATGTGTTGATGCTTTTTCTTCAGGCTTTCCAGGATCAGAACAGAAAGTAAACATTGATTGATTGAATGATTGACATTGATGACATCTTGCATACGGGGAGAATAAACAGCCAGTGAGGATCTTTACCTTCTCTGCGATTATTGCGAAGACACTTGACTTTAGGTAATTTGGTGAGAAGAAGGCAGTCATTCGCTGGAAAGAACAAAAAGGAGTCTCTGACGTTATTAACTTCGTTATTACACAGCACTCCGGAGAGAAAACATCTTTCACCGCCGTCACTTACGATCCACACTGAAGTCGTCTACCAGGATGATCTCACGTATCAGATGCACAGGCGTCCGATTCAGCACGCTGCCACAGAGCACACAACAACCATCGTTACACAACCGCAGTGTAGTGCAGTGTACAGAGAGACATGTGTACATCAGCACGAGTCTCACCTCCTCAGTGTACGCAGCAGAGTGGAGCGAGCCTCGTTGTGTAGCGTGATCACTATACTGATGGACGGAAGCTCCATGTCATGGTGCAGCTTTACACAACTGAGGAGAGAAAAGATTTCACACACACACACACACACACACACACACTCCTGCAGCATTACACACCTGAGGAGAGAGAACAGATATCACACACACACACACACACACTTTTCTGCAGCACACCTGAGGAGAGAACAGATATCACACACACACACACACACACACACACACACACACACACACACACACACTCCTGCAGCATTACACAGCTGAGGAGAGAACAGATATCACACACACACACACACACACACACACTCCTGTAGCATTAAACAAAAGACTAATGGGGATAAACAATGTTGTAGAATAATAAATAATAACATACATTAAATGAACAGAAGAGAGAAGGGACTGGATGAACTCTGGCCTTCTTTTTGCCCTCTGCAGGTCGTCCCGTCTTTCTTTCCAGCTTGTTTCTCTTTGTCTTTTTTTTAGAAGCACAATGAACTGCATTGCAGTCGCAATCTTACACACTGCAGCCCCGCCATACCCCCCCCCCCCGCACAAGCGAGGCTCGTAAACCCTCAACTGCTCAGTCGAACACAGCCGTTAGAGTTTCACAAGCCCGGATAAATGAGCATGAGTTTTGTTACGAGGGGTGTCCCGTGTGCCGTTCCCTAACAGGAGCAGCCGAAAGAGCTGGTGATGATGATGTTTAACAGGGTTTAATAGCAGGACAATCCAAATCTATGGAAAGCATATGTTGCTAAAGCTTGTCATTGTCACGCTGTCAGGTGGTCCGAATCCTTTTGTTCGCATAATGTATATTTTGTCTGCGTACATTGTCAACATTGTCGTGTCGAAGCTACAGGATATTACATGTCACCGCTTAGGTACATCACAGCGCGACTAGGCCCGAGGCCAACCAGCAGTAATAACCTGTCATCCAGTGGGATAATCTCAGCTTAGAGACGGAGCACCCGTCGTCTCAGCCCCCGAGCCAAACAAATAGCTGCTTCGAATACCAATATACTGCTCTGCAAACTGACTTTCCTACAAACCTGTAAAGTTTCACACCTCAGTTTAACTTCACTACAGTTTTAACTTCAAAGCCAAATATCCTACTTAAGTACATTTGATAATATATATATATATATATATAGCTTCATCTTCATCTTCTACCGCTTTATCCGATCTTCCCTCGGGTCACGGGGAGTCTGTTCCTATCTCAGGCGTTTATGGGCATTAAGGCAGCATTCACCCTGGATGGAATGCCAATCCATCACACACACACACACACACACACACACACACACACACACACATTCATACACTAGTGATAATTTTCCAAGGTGCCAATAAACCTACCGTGCATGTTTTTGGACCGGGGGGGGGAAAACCGGAGAACCCGGAGGAGAACCCGGAAAAAAAACCCCCTGAGGCACGGGGAGAAAATGCAAACTCCATACACACATGGCCGAGACGGGACTCGAACCCGGATCCTGGTGGTGTGAGGCGAACGTGCTAACCACTACGCCACCGTGCCCCTCATACATATATATATAAAATATAGCTCCTTCCCTTTTTTAATGAGTGGATAATGGTATTAATTGTATAGTTTTAGAAATAGTGTAGCGAGTGACGTCATCAAGGATTTTTCACAGCTTTAAATAATAATAATATATTTTATTATATATATATATATTTATAAAGAAATATTTCAAGAAAAACAGCTGAAATCTGAATGGCTAGATTAATGTATACTATTGCATATGCAGGTAATGTTCAGGAATAAAAGCGAAATAAACGAGACAATTTTGCTAGTAGATCGCAGTCGCAAAATGTCAAGCGAGACGGAGCTACAGGAAAAACAGCAGCACCGGAGAGATGATTATCCAATAGCTTCGGAGGACAGGATGGACGTGTAGTGCTACACAACAGTGAAAGAAACAAATGGCGCCTTGGCATCTTTGACTTGGTGGGAGATGTCTGCATTGAGTGAACCATCCCTTAGATGGGCCCAAGCACTCCGCACAACGAAACAATGATTTTCGTTGCCGTTGTGTCTGGCGAACGAGAACCCTATGGGCACAGTTAATCTCGCGTGGCGAAGACAAAACATCCTTCCCCAGGGCTTCAAATAAAGGCCGTGAAAAGGGCGAAGAAAGGACGGGGGTCCCTCAATCGATTCTCCCAGGCCAACTATGTGAACGTTGTTACGGCGACTACGCCGTTCGAAATCCGGAGCTTTAGCTAACCACTTCCCGTTGCTGTCCGACAGAACGGTGCAAGTCGCTTCCTGGGCAAGCTTGCGTTCGTCAGGAGCGTTGGCATTGAACTCAAGAGTTCAAGCAATCTTCGCCAACAAGTCTACTCCATCTGCCGTCCAGAAATCAATCCGAAAACGATATAGTAGTTACCCCATACAGACCGAACCGAACCTTTACCTCAAGGATTACCTGTGATGCCGGGTGTCCTTAAGCGCTCGGTTGCTGGGGATCCTTTCGCTCTCCCTCTGATTGAAGGCGTAACGACTGTAGGGATCTTGGCCTGGCTTCCACTTGTGATTGTTGAGGTAGTTCTTCTCTTCGAACTCATCCAGGAGATCGTCCCAGTCCGTGTTCGAGATCTGGGGCAAAAAGCATCGAGTGATTATTGTAGGTTATTAGTCAGTGTATGAGAGTCTTTGTTCAGCATATAATTTATTCAGGCTTCTTATTCTCTCTGTGTAATGTGAATGAGCCACATTTGCGTTCTGTATTCAAGATCTGGAGCCAAAGAAAGGATTTTCATCATGATGTCTGTTATATATACGAAGCACTGAATGATTACAGAGGGAAAAGCTCTAGATTTGATTTTCCCAGGTTGGATATGGTGGAAGAGCTTGAGTGCTTTGACATTCCACAGACCGGAATCTCAGGGAACATTCTTCCCCGAAGAGTGGAGGATATTATAACCCAGAAAGTCTTTACGACAGACGACAAAAGACGATCATAAAGCCTGCTTCTACACACGAACCATGAAATTGTGACGTTGCGTATCTAACGCTCCTGGAAGGCACTAGATATATTCTGCAGTGTGAATTCTCCACACGCTTGCACCTTTTTGATAAAGAAGTTTTATCGCTTATGAGGGAAAAAAAACCCAGCGACATCATCATCTTGCTGACGGGTAATAAAGGCGGGTAATTGTAGGTGTCCGTTTCTCGAGATATTTCTTTCTTGCAGGGGATAAAAAATCATGACAAGGCTTTTCGGTCGAGCCTGTGGGAAACTGGAAATTGGCCTGTGGAGTCCACAGCGAGAGCACTAATGCTGACATTTTCATTACGATAAACAGTCTGAGAACGGAATACAATATACGGTATTAGATGTTGAATGTGTTGTGAGTCTGTGTTATAATATGCTGTAATAGGCTTGATAGATTGGGTGTTTTGATGACCGCAAAAACCCCAAAAACAGAAAGGTGCTTAAAGGGCCGTCAGTGCCCAGGTGATAAGAGCATCCTTGAGGAGGATTGGATATCTATGGCAAGGACAACAAGCAACAAAAAACAAACAAAAGACTTCACGTTGAGGAGGAAATTTGTGGAATTCCAGACAGATGAGAAAACTGCGAGCAGAAGGAAAGGATCTGAAGCACATCAACGGATGAGAATGCGCTCGAGACAAATGCTTCCAGAATAAAAACCTTATCGATCACAGCCAGGAGGAAGTCCCCAAATATGAGAGATGTTTATATTAAATAGTATAGAATATAATGGTCCTAATTTAGTATATAAGGCTCTTACTCAGTATATAACATGTATTCAAAATTCAGTAATTACTAATGACATAACAGTCTCACTATATGACATTCTTTATATACTGAATAAAGAGTATTATTCAGCATTTGACAGTCCATAGTTTAGGATATAATGGGTTTTTATATAGTGTAACACATTCTTTATTCAGGATATACAGTAATAGTATTTATTCAGGATTTCGTATATGAAGGATTTTTTTAGTATATAAGGGCTATTATGTAGAATATACAAGCTTTTAATTGATATATGATGGTCCTTATTCATTATATAACAGTCTTTGATCAGGATATAATGGCTCCTTTTAGTATATAACATTTTTCATTCGGTGTATAATAGCTTTTATTCAGTATATAAGGGATTATACTGATTATATCATCATTATTCTCTATATACTGAATAAAAGTCTTCATATACTCTAAAAAGAGCCATTATATAATGAAATAGTTCTGTTTCATACCGAATAAGGGCATTACATTACATTACATTGTGAATAGGGCCTGTGTTTTCCAAATATATTCCATATTTCCATAATAAACCTGACTAATGACATAATAACACCCTCATGTCAAATGTTGTATCTATGTATCTCTCTCTCAGCATCCTCACTTTTTTTTCTTTTGTATTGTGAAGAAGAAAATGCCGAAAAGCGCTGCAGTGCCAAAATCAGCGTTCTGCTATCTCGATAAATAAATAAACAAAAACATCATCCCCAAAACATGAAATAGAAAGATGTTCTAGATCTCCACTATACTCAAGAAAAATCCGGGTTGCAAAAAGGATGTTTATTGGCACGTGCATGAAACATTAAATTGAAAAGAAATAAATAATTCGATAGCATTTAGCACTGATTACTATCAACTACCATGCATATCAGTGCAGAATAGCATGCAGGTAAATGCATGATGATGATGATGATGATGTTTCTCCTCCATGATGGATCATGAAGCACATCAACGGAATAAAGCAATAGAGCCATTATTTTGCAGCCTGGTGATACGTGCAGCGTTTTGTGTGTGTGTGTGTGTGTGTGTGTGTGTGTGTGTGTGTGTGTGTCGTGTTCCCTCCTCTCTATCTCTCTTCCACTCACCTCCAGCTGCTCTCTGCGTCTCTCGCTGTGATGTTCAGGGATTTTCCGGCTGTTCAGGAGAAGCACGTAGAGAAGAGCCGCGATCCAGAAGAGCGCGGCGGCGGCGGCGGCAGCAGCCAGCTTCCGGGAGAGCTTCTTCATCTTCACCGTGAGCTTCAGCTTCTCTCCTCCGCTCGAGCTGCATCATCATCAGCACCACCACCATCTTCATCCCCTCATCTTCAAAGAGTCTCCGACTGACGCGGCACAATGGCTGTGTGGAACGCCAAAGGGTTCACAACGAGCGAGCGCGCGCACACACACACACACACACACACACACACTCTCTCAAGGGTGCACAAACTTCTTCTTCCCTCCATACCTCCTTCTTCCCTGCATACACACTTATACTATATACTTATATACTGCATACTAACCCGGAGAAAAAACCCCCTGAGGCACGGGGAGAACATGCAAACTCCACACACATGACCGAGACGGGAATCGAACCCGGATCCTGGCGGTGTGAGGCGAGCGTTTTTTTTTTATATCATACTCAGTTATAAGAATATCAAAAGAAATGAGATATATAAAAAACAAATGCAGCTTTATTTTGTTTTACAGCAGATTTGCACATTTTTCAGGTATTAAAAAAAAACACACATAAACATTGTGTAGACATCATTATTATTTTCAGTGTATTTTTAACCCTCAACTGTCCTGTTGTAGGATTGAATATTTTACTGGATGAGGGTTTGTGCCAAAAAGTAAAAAAAGAAAGATGTCTTTTACACATTTATTCTATAAATGTTTTTTGTGAAAAAGACATTCCTCAGTGTGAACACAAAGGTGGGGATATTGTGTGCCTTTTTAGTGTGCAACGTCTGTGGGGTTTGTGCTCAATCCTGCTGATTTAGACTAAAAACGGATAGAGAGAAAAACAGAAGAAAAAGAAATGAACTAAGTGACAATGATTAAAAACACAAATAACTTCAGGATGTTAAAAAAAGAGAAGTCAACATTAGAAAGTGTTAGGAAGGATGGAGTGCACTAACATGGAACTATCAACATTAATTAACCACAACTAACCAATCAACAAAGCAATTAACAACTAATAAACCAATCAATCAATTAATCAACCAGTCAGCAAAACCAATCAGACGTTCGCTCATGAAGAAATGCATGACTACAGGAGGTAACGTCTCGGCAGGAGCTCCTTGTGCAATAAACAGTGAAGTGTGGAATTTTCCATTAGATCCAGTTGTTTAATTTCCCAGGTTCAGGTGTTGTTTGTTGTGTTTGTTTGTTTTGAACCAAACAAAAATATGGAATGAAATATGAAAAATTTAAATACATTTCCCCATTTCAAGTTTCCTCATTGAATATCATAAGTATTGGGACACCGGACGTTTCCACCCAAAGACGTGTTTGTAGAATGACGTTTATCTTTCACTTGAAGTACGAGAATGAAATCTGTTCCAGCTTCATCAACAACTGCGCCAGATGTGTGTGCAAGAATTTGAGTGGTTACGGAGATCAAACCAATTGAAAGCCATCGGAATGTACTAGAACTCCACCTCAGATAAGGGGCAGGAACATTCTGGAAACTGTCTAGGGAAAATGTGTTCTGGTAAGTTTCTGGAAACTTTTGATTGGAACTTATTCTTGTAAATTCTTGGAAACTTGCCAGGAATTTCTGATAAATTGGGGGAAATCTATCTTTTAAAAAATTCCTGGTAAATTTCCAATAACATTATAAAAGAAATTATTTTGAAATTTTGCAAGTCGAAAATGACCAGGAATTTGGTAATTCATAAGAAATTGGGGAAAATTTATATAAAATGTATCAAATATAAACATTTCTGGAAAATTTCTGGAAATTTCTGATGGAAACTTTTTGGGGGAATTCTTTCAATGGTCAAAGTTAGAAACTTTCCAGGAATTTTTAGTGAATTGATGATACATTTCCCCCCAATTTATCATAAATTCCCATAAATTTCTAGTAAGGTTTTTTTGTTTGTTTTTTAGTAACTTTTTTATTTTTTTTTTACAACTTTATGGTAAATTTCCAGGAACATTATATGGGAACTTATTCTTGGGAATTGTGAAATATTGCAAGTTGGAAACATACCAGGAAAACAATATAAACTGGCAATTTTCCAGAAACTTTCAATGAACATGTATTTTTGGTAATTCTTTCAATATTCCAAGTGGGAAGCTGACCAGGAATTTATGGGAAATAATAAGTAATTCAAGGAAATCGATCTAAACTTTTTTCAGGTTAATTAATGTGGGAACTTATTCTTGGGAAGTTTTGAAATATTGCGAGTTGGTAATTTCACAGGAACTTATGGGAATTAATAAGAAATGGGGGGAAATCTATATAAACTGCATCAAATATAAAAAGAATTCTGGAAAACTTGGTGGGAACTTATTTTGGGGAATTCTTTCAGTTGGAAAACTTGAAATTAATGTGAATTTGGGGAAATCTATCTAAAATCTTTCCTGGTAAATGTCCAGAAACATTACATGGGAACTTATTCTTTGGAATTTTTGAAGTAGGAAACGTACCATGAATAAATTAGAAATTTGGAGAACTGTATATAAACTGTATCATATCGTTTATAATAGTTCTGTAAACTGACAAATAGAACCTAATTATGATTTAACAAAAAATGCACGTTAAAGCTTACACACGGCACAAGGACATTTAAAAAATAAATGCGACATAATATTTATGCCATTTATGCTATTGACTCGCCAAGCTGGATATTTTTTGACAGGCAGGGTGCAAGGAATGTAGTGGGCGTGGCCTCAGTAAGCCTGCAGTAAATGCCCAGTGTGAACGTGATTAATGAATTTAAATTCAACTGCGGTCAATCCTGTTGTTTTAATCAAAGATTTTCCAACAAGAACTATGTTTAATTCCCTGTTCTCGTTATTACCATTCATTCCCATGGAAATATTCCACTTACGAAAATTCCCAGACTTTTTTTCAACCCTACCGCAGATCTTTATTTTGGAATGAGGGCTCAGAAATCTCCAGATAATTCCAGAAATTTCCAAATGTACAAAAATCCCTTCAATAAATAAATAAATAAAAATATTTCTTACAAATTGTTATAATTTACGAAGTAAAAAAAAACGGCCTTTCATTTTTTTTTTCAGACTGGTCAAAAAACATAAACATACATAAATAAATAAATAAAATCCCTTTCCTAATAAACACCACGCCCAGTTCTGGAATCAACACTGAGATGGACCTGGATACATAAACAGATAGTAAAACTCTTGTCAAGTCTTACAGAGAAGCTTGAACAAGAGTACAGAGGGATCGAGTACGCTCGGTGATGATGATGATGATGATGATGATGATGATGGTGTGTGCTGTTGATGATTGATTGTTTATGTTGGAGGTGGAATGTTGCAGCACAGTTTTGTGTCTCGGCGAGATTACAGTGTGGTCTCCCGTGAGGAATTTGGCGACAAGTCCAGCTTTATGCCGTTTGATGCCTCCTTCTCTGCCGGACACTCAGTAGGAACCTGGAAAATAAACAGATAGATAAATAAATAAATAAATGAATGAATAAATAAATTAGGTAGAGGTAGAAATTGGAAAATATTCCCATTAGATCGCTCCACTTTTCTGAGGCGCCATACTAAAATGTAAGATTTGTGCTTTTTTTTTTTTAGCCACAAGGGGGCGTTAGGAAAGTCGGGGACTGATGTGGAAGCGAGAAGACGTGGCCCTTCTTTTTCATCCTTTTTCTTTCATTCGATCTTTTTTCTTTCTTTCCTACTCCGGTCCTTTCTTTCATTTGATTCTTTCTGTCCGATTTCTGTCAATATGTCTTTCATTTTCTTTCTTTCTTTCTTTCATCCTTCTGTCCTCCTTTCTTTTGACCTCTTTCAGGCATCCGTCATCCTTCCTTTCCTTCATCCTGTCCTTATTTTTATCCTTCTTTCTTTCTTCGTTCTTTCTGCCCTTTTGCCACCCTTCTTCTTTTTCATCCTTTTATTTTCTTTCATTCAACATTTTGTCTTTCTTTCATCTTTCTCTCCCTTTTTCTCTCCCGTTCAACCTTCTTTCCTCCTTTCTTTCTTTCATAATTCTGACCTTCTTTATCCGTCTTTCTTTCTTCCTTGCACCCTTTTTTTCATTTGTTCCTTGTCTTAATTTTCTTTCTTTTCATCTTTCTTTCTTCTGTCGTTTTCATCCTTTCGCCTTCCTCTCTCACCTCCTTTTTTCTTCTTTCCATCGTTATTTTATCCGTCATCATTTCATCATTTATAATGTTATGTGGAAGTAGAACAGAAACGGATATATATATATATATATATATATATATATATATATCACTTTGACGAGTGATGTCACAGGGCAGTGTGTAAGATACAGTGAAGGAAACACGCGTTGGCATGAAATTATTAGGAGAGAAAAACAGAAAACGGTGGAGCAGAGTGAGAGAATGTCGCCGGGGACTGAAAGTTAGAGCGGCTCGTGTTTTTGTTTACTTTATTGTTTAATGGAAGAGAATAAAAAGCTCGGCACTCGTCTGTATGAGAGAGAAGAAAACAAACACATACGTACCGCTTGACATTTACTGCTGCCCATGTTCACCCTGTGCCTCTTCAGCTCTGATTTGATCAACGCTGAGAACAAAAAAAGATCAATGAAAAAGGACAAAAAGATGAACACATATTCCAGGGTCAGACTAGATGCTGGATTGTGATTGGCTGCAGGTTGGGTCAGGCTGAGTGCTGGATTGTGATTGGTTGCAGGTTGGGTCAGGCTGAGTGCTGGATTGTGATTGGCTGCAGTTCATTCCAACTTGCGTCCATCTTTCTTTCTACTGCCCTTCTTCTCTACTTCTCTTCTTTAATCATTCTGTCCTGCTTTCTTTCTTTCCATCTTTCTTTCATTTTTTGTCCTTTCTATAAATTTTTTCCCTCTTTCATCCTTTATCCTTTCTTTTAACCTCACATCCTTCTTCCTTTCAGTCTTCTGTCCTTCCATTTTTTTTCTTTCAACCTGCTGTCCTACCTTTCTTTTGTTTATCTCTTTCATCGTGTTGTCCTTTCTTTCACTCAAACTTGCGTCCATCTTTCTTTCTACTGTCCTTCTTCCTTCCTTTCTTCCCTTACTTCTTTCTTTCTTGCTTCCTTACTTATGTATTTCCTACTTCTTTCTTTTCCTTCCTTCCTTTCTGCCTTCCTCCCTCCCTCCTGTAAGTGAAATCTCATATCTGGGGATAGAAATGTGGAAATGAGGAACCTGTTAAAATGATTCCGAGGAAAATCCAGGCACACAGGAAAAGGTTTCCGGCCAGCGGGTTGTAATCGGTGGTGAGTTTTCCTTGAATCAACGTGAAAACGATTCCAAACAACTGCAAAACAAACAAATAAATAAATAAACAAGCAAACGCGCGCACACAGACACACACACACGCAGACACACACAGAGACACACGGACACACACAGAGACGCACACACAGAGACGCACACACAGAGACGCACACACAGAGACGCACACACAGACACGCACAGACACGCACACACAGAGACGCACACACAGACACGCACAGACACGCACACAAGCAAAGAGTAGCATTAAACTCAGCAGCAGGAAGAGAATTCTATCGTGACTTGATGTTTAAATCAGACAGTGCGTTTTTTTACTTGTGCAAACGCGTTCAGAAGTCCTGAGGAAGTTCCTTCAGACTCGGGATATGTGATTTCTACTGCAAACTCAAACCCAATCGGGAGATATCCGGTCATGAAAAACCTACAAACACAACAAAAAAATGATATTTTATATAAATAAACATTCAACCAGGGTTGTGTTCATCCTTCTGTTCTTTCTTTCTGTCCTTCTTTAATCCCACTGTAATGCTTTCATTCTTTTTCCATTCATCTTTCTGTCGTTATTTCTTCCTTCCTTCTTCCTTCCTCTTTCATCCATTTGTTCTTTCATTCGTTCTCCTGCCCTTTCTTTCAGTCTTCCTTTTTTCTAACTTTTATCCTTCTCGCGTTCTCCTTCATCCCTTTTCATTGTTTTATCCTTTCTTTCTTTCTCACTTTCAGCCTTCTTTCTTCCTCTCTCATCCTTTTTCATTCTTTCATCCTTCTGTTATTGTTGCCTTCATTTTTCTTTTGTTAATCCCTCTGTCATTTTTCCCCTTCTATAATCCCACTGCACTTCTTTCATTCCTTTTCTCCCATCTTTCTGTCCTTATTTCGTCTTTCCTTCTTTCTAACCTTTCATCCTTTCTTCCTCTTTCATCCATTTTTTCTTTCTTACATCCTTCTGTCCTTTTTTCCCTTTTAGTCTTTTCTTCTGATTTCTTTCTATCCTTATTTGCTATCCATCCTTCCTTCTTTCTTTGACACTAGCCCTTCCTTCTTTTTTTCTTTCTTTCTTTCCTACTGTTCTTTCCTTCTTTTGTCCTCCTTCCTTTCCTATCCTTCTTTTCTTTCCATCCTTCCTTTTTGTTTTTTACCCTTGCCCATCTTTTTCCCTCTCCCATCCTTTTTTTCCTCTCTTTCATCCTCCTTTCTTTCTTTTATCCTTGTTTTTCTTTCCCCCCTTTTCATCCTTTACAATAATTTTTCCTTTCTCCTTTCTCCTGCAGACGTACCCCAGAGCTCCTCCGGTGAAGAAGATGATCAGTAGATGGCCCAGGTCCAGCGTGAAGGTGAACACCAGCATGCCGATGAAGGACAGGACGTACACGATCAGAGTGGTCATCCTGCATGAGAGAAGGATAAAGACAGGTTAGTGACAGTGATCCCATCCATCCATCCATCCATCCATCCATCTATCTATCTCATGTAGATTAGCGTGTTAGATAAAACTTGTGTGTGTAGTTCAACCGGAAAAACGCGAGCGAGTGAACAAACATTCCTACTCATCTAATAGTGTTGGGAGTGACTGCTCCACAATTAGTAAATAATCTAAAGGTCACATAATTGGTCACAGTGTACAAATTCTGTGTGTTTGTGTGTGTGTTTTAAAATTCTTAAGTCTTAAAAATCTTTCCAGTTCAATGGAAATCTAAACCAGTTTGATTAACGAATTAATGTGTATGTGTGTGTGTGTGTGTGTGTGTGTATCACATGCGTACTTGTAGGTTTTGGTATAATCCAGCCAAAGACCGCACAGGATGGAGCCGACCATTCCGGCTACGACGAGGGTGAGGCCGATCCTTCCCGCGTTTAGCTCTTCCCCCTGCAAACATGTCAGCAGGGATTTACACTCTTTTCCAGCTGTCCTGTATTAAAGAGACGTCTCAGAGATAAGCAAGAAAAAAAATTATTAATTTAATAAATAAATGAATAGATAGATAAATAAATAAATAAATAAATGAACAGAGAAAGAAAAAAGGAGGCAAATAAAATGAAGAGGGAAATGAAACAAGGGTAAAAAAAAAGAAAAGGAAACAATGAAAAAGGGGAACAAAAGAAAAAGAAGCACGAAAAGAAATAAAAGAAGTCAAGGAAAAAGAAGCAAAATGAAAGGAAAATAAAGAAAATAAGAAAGCAAAATAAAAAAGAGAAAAGGGAAAGGAACAGAAAGGAGGTAAAGGATTTTTTTTTTAAATGGAGTAGAAAATAGGAAAAAGGAGAAGATTAACTGAAAAGGGGGGAATGGCAAAAAGGAGAAAAGGAAAAGGAGAGAGAAACAGAAAGGAACAAAGGAATGGAAAGGGGGAGAGAAGGGGAAGACAGGAAGGATGAGAAGAAAAGAGGAAAAAAGAAGATGGAAGGAAAGGGAAAAGACAAAAGCAGAGTTGATGAATATGGATAAAAAAAATGGAAGAGAAGGGAAAGGTAATGAAAGAACGACGAGAAAATGTAAAAAGGTGGTATAGAAATGGAAAGAGAAAAAAGGGGAAGAGGAAAAAGGAGAGGACATTGAACAACGTTAAACGATCATCTCGACCTTTTGTTTAGGGACAATCGCTGGAACAGGTGGCAGGACGAAAAAGAAAAATAAATAAATAAATAAATAAAAACACCTCACCTCGTAGTGAGTGATGATCATCTGGTTGAGGAGGGTGGAGACGGAATAGAAGGATCCGGTCATGATTCCTGAAACACACAAACACACATCGTTGCGACTTGAAACTTTGACATGGAAGCGAAGGTGAGGCGAGGTGCGAGGCGCAAGTCTCACCGTAACTCAGCAGCAGCAGGAGGAAGGGTTTGCTCTTGAACAGGTTGAGGATGGAGCGCTTATAGGAGTAATCCTCCGCCAGGCCCGTGGGCAACACCGCCTGAGCTTGACTGGGGGGTAAAGGGGGTCTGTCCTTAATGACTACGAGAGAAGGGGGAAAAAGGGGGACCTAATAAGTCCTTTATTATACACCTTCTCAGTCGCACAGAAAATATACATAACTTACATTATTTGCATTTTATTTATTATCTGATTCAGAACGGTTTTTGTTTGGCAAATGTTGTTTTGGAAATTGTTTTTTTCTCGGTCACACGGACTTACCAACATAAAGGTAGCTGATTCGGCCATTACAATTCCGCTAAATTACCGCAAAATAAAATTTAAAAAAAAAACAAAGTCTTTGGGAAGTTTTTTGCGCCAGTGAGAAGCCAGTGAGGAGACAGAAGAAGATCCTACAAGAATTTAACAAACAAATAACAGGACTTGAAATTGGTATTTTTTGCGACAGGTCGTTTCTACTCGCCAAACCCGGATCTGTATAACACTGCAGCGACCGGCTCACCAACGAATAATCTCCTTCTGCAATTGAATACCGTTTTTTAATGCCGGTCGTATCGCTTTAGTTTGCTGCATTTATCCGTCACACCTTAAAAACCGGTCTGTGGAGAACAAAAAATGCTTGTGTCAGGGCGACTGTGCAAAATCGGGCAAACTTACAGATGACCGTTAAAATGAAGAGTAGAGTCGAGATGGCCGCCGTCCCGTAGAACATCACACTTATATTGTGGCCCATCAGCTCTTGATCCTCAGGTGTGTTTGGGACCAAGACAGGTGGGAGCAGGAACCCTATGGCAACACCCAACTGAAAGAAAGAAAGAAGGAAATTGAGCAGGTTAGCGGTTATCAAATTCGCCTCACACCTCCAGGGTTGGGGGTTGATTCCCGCCCCCGCCATGTGTGTGTGTGTGTGTGTGTGTGTGTGTGTGTGTGTGTGTGTGTGCGTGTGTGTGTGTGTTGTTTCCCCCCATGCCTCAGGGAGTATTTCTCCGGGCCGGGGTTTTTGATGCCCGAAGACTCCCGAGACAGGCACGGGTTCCCAGAGAGAAGTGTTAGCACAACTCTGCAAAGCTACATTAAAACAACAAAACAAACCCCATATGTTTGTAAAAATGTAAATATTTGAATGTGAATGTGTGTAACGTACTTGACAGAAGACATGAGGAACTATCTGTAACTAAACACCCAATTCCACTATGAAGTAAAGAATAGCACCAATGATAAGTTGTGTGCATTTGTGTTTTGAGGTTGGCGTACGGTGGATGTTCTCACGGTGCCGCAGAAACCGAATAGTCGGCGGTTAGCAACAGGTTGCCGGACATTTATCTTGCTATTAATATGTCTGCTTGTGGAATCTAGCATGGCCTTTTATCCGATTCACGTAGTGTGAAATACTTTCCTCCTCAGAGCGACTGTTCTAGAGCCCTCGTTTACCCGTTTGATCAATATGAAGCGTTTACGCTCACATTTTCATCAAGTTATGTCATGTAATAACACCCAGTGAAGTCCGGTTCCTCACAAGGTTTCTTCCTTATTCCACTAAGGGAGTTTTTCATTGCCACAGTCGCCCCGGGCCTTGCTCATACAGGGACAAATACACAAATATCATCCATATTAATATTTAACGCTCTGTAATTATCCCATTCTGTAAAGCTGCTTTGACACAATGCACATTATGAAAGAAAGATTATATATGTGTGTGTGTGTGTGTGTGTGTGTGTGTGTGTGTGTGTGTGTGTGTGTGTGTGTGTGTGTGTGTGTGTGTGTGTGTGATTGAATTGAATGGATTAGCATCATTTTGAGAATACGATCCTGGCATACAGTAAAGGAAAGACTGGACTGTTTGACGGTTTGCATGTTTGAGCTTCTTCGTTGCATAGAAACAAAAGCAACACGTCTGTTTTTCAAAAAGAAAAGCGTTTCTAAACTCTCTCAGGTTTTGCATATGTTGACCTGACATTACGACCTGACTTCAATATTAACGCAATACAATAGCTAATCACTGTACTTGGACTTAATGTGTTCTCTAAGGAAGAGAAAAACACACACACACACACACACACACACACACACACACACACGCACACGTAATATCTGTTGCGCTATAACGCCTTATAACTACATTTGCCACAAACTAATTCTAAACAGAGCTCAGGGAGATTGCTTTTCTATTCATAATCCATTTACATCCGTAAAGCTGACGTTGTGAAACGTGATATACAAATCGAATGGTATTGTTCTCGTTTGAATAGAGATTTGAATAGAGATTTGAATTGTATCTATCTATCATATACAAAAAAACATATTGCTGTTATTGTTTATTGGTGTAATGTAAAAATAGATAGTGTTATATGTATAGACATAGACATTGTCAGACATAACATTAACACCCCCTTATAAAAATTAATTCCCGGCAATCAGATCTATCGGAGTGTGTGTGAGAATATATTACATTATAGATGACGCTTTATGTAGAGAAGGCTATTTAATGAATCAAAATCACGTGACCCGGATCCGAGCCATCCAGCCAATCACCTGGTTTCCCAGCACGGCAGTGGCGCAGGCGGTGGACACTTCTCTGGGGCCGAACCACACCGAGGCGATGCGGGAGGGCAGACCGAGGATGAACACCTGAGCCACGGAGCACACGACCTGCGCGGCCATGGTCACCCAGAAGCGGTCCGGCGCGGCACTCGCGCACTTCAGCCACGCGCCCGCGCAGTTGAGGCCGGCGCCCAAGAGCGCGGTGGCGCGCAGCCCGCGTCGGTCCAGCAGCCAGGTGGCGGGGAAGATGAGCGGGATGTACGCCACCATGTAGACGATCGAGAGCCAGTCGATCGTGACGTTCGTGACGCCGTAGAAGTGCTTGAAGACGTTGGTGATGATGCTGTACTGGATCCACTGGAAGGCGTTGACCAGCGAGTACAGGCTGAAGATGATGAGCACCACGAAGCGCCTGCGGTACAGCCGAACCTGGGGAGCGGGAGAAGGATGCGCGGGTTGGTCCTCCGCGGAAAGCATGGCTTGGTGCTCGGTCGGAGGACAGGAAGGAGGCTCGGTATCTGCTTCCTGGACTTCGCGTAGGTTCACTTTTACATCGCTGTCATACTGATCTGCTTCGGAGGCAGGTGCGTCCCCATGCCTCACTGGTTCCTGGATCATCTCTCCCGCCACCATGGTGCCAACTTACTTTCTCAATTCTTTTTTATTGTCTCCAACATCCGGGTGTTTTTCAAAATTATTATTTCTCACCACATCGTTTCTAGCCCTGGATGCCGGTTCCGGAGCTTTTTCAAAGCCTGAGCGCGGAGCTGGAACATGTGATGCCGGCCGATGGCGTGATGCGCTTCCCCGTCATCCCTTCCTCCCTTCAACGCCCATTAAAGGTTGGATCTACGGGGGATTGGTCGCAACGTGATGACGTCGCCAGCTGAGGGGGGGGGCGGTTTCCACAAACGGCGATATAATTGCGTTGCATCATCCGACCCGAGCACCCATGCTTCATCTATCCCAACTTCATTTATTATGTTTCACCCCCCCTAAATGTTTTTATTCTTCTTTTCCATAAATCCCTATTGATTGCCTGATTCAATCCACTTTTGAATCATGACACCACGTGCGCCCTTAATATTGATATGTTAATTATCATAATTGATATGTTAATTAATATAATTTCGTAAAAAGTGTATACGATGGTTTCCCAGGGAATTTGAATTTTTTTTTTTTTTGGTTTTGTTTTGTTCAAATTCTACAGGAAAATGATCAAATAAAAACATAACACTTGTTCTGACCAATGTTTCCTGAACACTTTTCTTGAAGTAAATATAGATGTATCTGGAACCAAATAAAAAACAAAAATCTAAAATCCACACCAATAGATGTGAGCGAGGGCAGTTAGCGATCTAAGCTAAAGTACTTGACGCCTGTACGACGGCCTTGTAGTTCACCGCTGCAAATTCATATACAAATACTAGACAAATAAAATTATCTAACCTCGTATTTGTGCACTTGTTAATAGAATTTTAGGGCACAGATAAAGTTTTGGATAGAAAAACATTCCCAACAAATACCTCCCCACGCTCCAGGTTGAAATTTGAGAGTTTATTTGGGAGGAGGTTTATTCATAACTCTTGTGCTGTACGTTACAAAAATTCATGCCAGATTTTGGCAAGTATCTTGAGCAACCTTAGATTCCTGTCCTTGGAGGAACTGGAAAAACCTTGGGTTAGATTCACAAAGGCACAAGTCATCTTTAGACCAATCTGACCAAGTATTGAAAGAGTGTTGAAATTCCAAAATGGGCTTAACTGTGGCCTTAAATATGTACTATAAAATACACTATACATTGTAAAACCTGTCTGCAAGAGCATTTGAAAGCTTTTTGAAGCTTTGAGTTGAAGCTAAGTGTGTTAGAGGGCACTTTGTGAGGGGTTTACGAGTCAAAATGAGAAAAGCTGAGGACTTGTAACTTAATAACTTGGACTTATCAGTTTTGACTTTGGACTTGAGCCTTGCTTCCAAGTCACAAAATGCCACCCTGGCCTCTGGATGAGGGTACGAATGTTTGGAATAGCGCATAAACAAATTTTCATGAACGTTAGTAGCAAAAAAACAACAGTTGTCCACTTGATCGTGAGGAAAATGTCTGTGGAATACTTTTTTTTTAATTCCATTTAATTCTCTGCACACTGCAAGAGAAAAACATGCGCATCAGAGTGATGTATTGATATCTACAGAATTTGATATCTGATCAACTCTGATCAAACACTGTGACCTCTTTTCATTAAGCACGCAATAAACCCACATGTAAACTGCTGTTTTTGTGCTTCTGTGTGTTTTTCAGCTGGTGTTATCACATATTCATATCAGGATGTATATACTGACTGCAGTGTAACATAGAATGTACAAATTGTGCTCTTATCTCCACTCCGATGCCACACCTGGTCCCCCCCCCGACACGTCACCTTTTAAAGTCTAAAATCCACACGGGCTTTAAACAGGCAACACGTGATATTTGTACATTTTTTTAAACCTTATTGAAGCTTCCTTGTTCGAAATATCCCTACAATCGAAATTAGGGTTCGTATAGTTTACACGACAGAAGCAAACATACTGACGAGATCTTTGCCTTATTAAGATATATTATGGATGGAAGGATGGATGGATGGATGGATGGATGGATGGATGGATAATATGAATGAAGAAATACAGACAGACAGACAGACAGACAATAGATGATAGATAGATAGATAGATAGATAGATAGATAGATAGATAGATAGATAGATAGATAGATAGATAGATAGATAGATAGATAGATAGATAGATAGATAGATAGATAGATAGATAGATAGATAGATAGATAGATAGATAGATAGATAGATAGATAGATAGATAGATAGATAGATAGATAGATAGATAGATAGATAGATAGTTATGGATGCAGATAGATAGATAGATAGATAGATAGATAGATAGATAGATAGATAGATAGATAGATAGATAGATAGATAGATAGATAGATATGCAGATAGATAGATAGTAGAGAGAGAAGATGATAGATAAGGGGGAAATTTAGATAGAAGATAGATAGATAGATAGATAGATAGATAGATAGATAGATATAGATAGAGAGCAGATAGATAGATAGTAGATAGATAGTAGATAGATAGATAGATAGATTAGATAGATAGATAGATAGATAGATAGATAGATAGATAGATAGATAGATAGATAGATAGATAGATAGATAGATAGATAGATAGATAGATAGATAGATAGATAGATAGATAGATAGATAGATAGATAGATAGATAGAGATAGATAGATAGATAGCTAGGATGAGATAGATAGATAGATAGATAGATAGATAGATAGATAGATAGATAGATAGATGCAGATAGATAGATAGATAGATAGATAGATAGATAGATAGATAGATAGATAGATAGACAGACAGACAGACAGACAGATAGATAGCAGGATAGAGAACTTCACACGGGTGTCTGAATACTTTTGGATCGGGTTCGGAGGTTTTAATGGCTGAGGTTTAGACATTTGAGCTGTGTAGGAATTTTTTTTAAACTTCATTTTGCAATGCAAATTTGCCCTCGTTTGTATTTGAGCGTTGCTAAGAGACGGCGTGCATCAGGTTACCGGTGTCAGTGCGACTGGAACTCCCGCTCGCGCGCACCTTCACTTTGCATTTGACTCCGGAATGGAGACGCAGATTCAGCAGCAGCAGCGGCTGCACGAGGTGAACACGCGCAGGGAGACGTGGTGCTGCGTGGAAGCGGACAGCCGGATCTGGAGTCGTCCCGAAAGGAGACATTTCGCTCGCCATCTCCAAAACAGCTGCGACTTCAGCGACATGTCGAGGGCCGAACCGGAAGACCGGACCTCCTGGATGACACAACAAAGGAGTTTCCGCCAGAGAAGACACTTTGAGCGCAGCTGTAAGCTGAAACTCATGATTCCGATTTGTTATACAGTTATACAGAGATCTAAAGGACTCTTTACACTGTATGGAATAAATAAACAGTGTTGCTTTTTACTTTTTATTTCTCTTTCTTGCAGATGAAGCGCATTTGGTCTGAAGACGTGCAAGACGAAAAAAAAACACATCTGCACTGCAATAAAACCATATTTGCTTTCATTAGATTTTGCCATGTTTGTACAATGAAGGAAGGCTATAGGCAGTAAATAACACTAAACCAGTAAAGAGAAGAGGAAATAAACAAGTATCACGCATAAGAAAGTTATAACTACTGTACAAACGTAAAATCATACAGCATTTTTGTTTGGATGGTCATTCTTTATTAAAAAATACAAATAAGTAAATTTAACATTAACACCTCAAACACACATTTATTCACGGGGTCCTGTCAGATGTAAATAAATAAATAAATGAACTCCACACATGGAAACATAGCAAAAGTTTTCTTGATGATTTACATAAATTAAAAATGCCAAAAAACTAAGTTTACCTCATGTATTGTATAAAAAAATTATTTGACATATATATATATATATATATATATATATATATATATTATAATATATATATTCCATTGTTTTACAGAATTTACTGGAAATGTAAAAATTCTTCCAGATAGATAGACATCAACCTCACGGATCCTCATTGCTGAAATCTTCACCGCATTGTCCCTGGTCCTACACATTTCCTACATTATAGATTCTAAATGACCTTTTTTTTCCCCCGAGAAGATGTCTCTGTGTGCAATTTACAGCCGTGTTGTCCTGGGAAGCGTGGTAGGAATCCCTTGGCTAAAGGACGAAATGCTTTATAGAAGAGATCTCTTTGAAAAGCGGCTTGGGTGTACGTAAGAAGAGCTTAAAGACCACAGGAACGGCAGAGCTAGCGGTGGCTGAGAAGGTCTGTGAAGGAAGAACGTCGCATTGGGATTGTGCTCTGTGGTCATTTGGAGGAACCCAAGATCTCCCTTTCATAACACCAATAAAATCAATCCCTGCAATCTAATCTAATGTCAAAATTTGTATGGAATTCAATATATATTCTCGATCAGTCTGGATACTAAAACACACGTGTATTGAATATATAAATACACACTGAATTTAAAACACACACTTGTAAATAACATACCTGTATATTCTGGACATATTCCTATAACTATATACAATATGTTCTTATTTATTTTCAGTCTTCTTATATTGTTATATCGCATCTATATCTGCTCTTGTCGCCAAATTCCTTGTGTGTGTAAACATACTTGGTAATAAAGCTATTTCTGATTCTGATTCCAAGAAAGAAAACAGATTCCTTGTGGTGAAAATGGTGAATTCCACTTTGCTTACGTTTAAAAAAATAAGGCATGTTAACCTTTGCTTTGGCTCTGGTTTTATATATTTATACCTTATATATTTTTTTTCATTTTATAAAACCATTCGAATTAACCTTGTTTAATTTAATCCCATACAGTGGTGTAAAATAGCTATTCAGCATTGTTCTCAGTAAATATATTTTTAAAATTTTTACAGATGTCTTAACAACTCACACAAAGCGCACAGAGCCCAGCGAGACTAACTACTAAATACTGGCTACTGAATGGAAGGTCAGGGTTTTGACCCCTTGTATCGCCAAGCTGCCTCCCTTGCGTCCTTGAGCAAGGCCCTTAACCCTCTGTGCTCCGGGGGGCGCTGTATCAGTATCATGGCTCCGACCCCTGCTTCTAAAAAGAACGAGCTGAGACAGCTCTCACGGTGCCGTAACGTATACGCGACAAATACAGACTATTCTCTTCTCCATCCGTTATTATTGCGTTTCTCCATACAGGAGGTGTCTTTTACTAGCAAAGGCTTTCATACAAAGTACAGGAGCAATTTTAGTGAGTGTGTTTAATACTTTTTCTTTGCGCAATAACTTCGTGCACAAGTGAAAAACTTTATATCAATAGAATTATATACCGAGAAAAATGGTAATAAGGATGTTTGCTTGAAGATCTCGCATGAAAGTCCGTTTAATTCCAACTGCTCGCTAACTCTCGAAAAAGAAGCCCAGCTGGTGGGAAAAATATCCAAGAGGAAAGAACAACAAAAACCAAAGTATCAAATGTTTTGAAAAGGGAACGAACTTTGTTTTCATAAAGGATCCGAGGCGAAAAAGAAAAGCAGCCTTTTTTAAATTTTTATTATTACCGGGAGATACATCTGATCCGAAATAAATAATCCTCTGTTTATATTAATGTTCATATTTATTTCTTCAACCAAAAAAGGAATGTCCGAGATCACTGGACTATAGAGATGTATATTTCTTTTACCTCGATCCTTGTTCATGCTGGATTGAACAGTTGCCCTTCTGGGAAGATTTTTCGAGAGATTTTGGAGGGTTCTTTGCAGAGATTTCATTCCGGTGAGGAAGTGCGGAGACGTATGGGTTGATCCCGATGCTGTCTGGTCTCCAAAGACTTTGAAGAAGAACCAGACACGGCTAGAAAAGTTAGTTATCCACAATGATGTCGTGTTATTTGATGTTTTCCTCCATCATCCAGTGGTGTATTGCTTTGTGTCCAAAAACATAGTGATGACAATATTAAATGAGATTCAAAACACCAGATGTGTGGGCCACTGTTTACAGTACATATGTATAAATCATATATTTGCTTTGGGTCCATCGACACCACCAGGTCATTACAGAAAAGGGTTTTAGTGGCAGAAATTACTGTGTCTTCTTCTTTTCCTGTCCTAAGGGACCGTTATCGCACTTATATAACCTTCATAAAGTTGCCAGCACTGGAGTAATGCAGGGATTTCAATCCATGACCTTCCGATTCAAAATCCTTATCCCCCCGACCTTCGCTTCGTCCTTCACTAAGCGCTTCTGTATCATTCTTCCCTTGCTCAACGCTCGCTCCTCTTTCTTCATTTGTCTGTCTTTTCTTCCTTTATTCTTTCTGTTCTTTGAGCGAGTCTGTCCTTCCTTCCTTTTCCCTTCTTCTCTCATTCAAGTTTTTTGCCCAATCTTTATCTCCTTCCTTTTTTCATATTCTTTAATATGACGTGTCATCCTTCCATACTTTTTTCATTGAATGAATGAATAGTCTTTATTTGTCACACATAAATAACAGCACAGTGAAATTCTTTCTTCGCATATCCCAGCTTGTTTGGAAGTAGAAAAAAGGGTCAGCCATGATACAGCGCACCCTGGAGCACACAGGGTTAAGGGCCTTGCTTAAGGATCCAAGTGTTGCAGATTGGCAATATTGGGGCTCGAACCCCCACCTTCCAATCAGCAGCCCAGTGCCACTGATCTCCACCCTCCGTGCCCCATTCCTTCCTGTTTTCATTATTTGTCAATCTTTCTTTCCCCTTCCTACTTCCTGTTCTTTATATGAGTCTGTCGCTTCTTTCCGTTCCTTCTTCTTTATTCCTTCATTTATATATATATATATATATATTCCTTTCTTTTTTCTAGACATTCTTTGGCCGTCCTCTGTTCTTTCATTGTTTCTTAACTTTCATTGCTATGCTGTTATTTATTCGTTGGTCTTCCTGCTCTTTCCTTCCATTTATTTGATTTCATTTCGGCGGCTGTTTATATTTATTTCTATATTTTGACATTTCTGCTTATCACCGTGTGCCTATTTGCTTAACCTTATATAAAGTAACTTTTCATTTAGAAAAAAAGAAAGAAAAAACGGAGGGTATTTTTTTTAATTACTTTAAACAATCTTTTTTTTAAACCTACATAGTAAATGAAACCGAGGCGCCGCGCATGCGCTAACCAAACCAGGATTTTTGCAACAATTTCCGCTTCCGACTCAGGCGTTGTTTTGAAAAGTTGGCGCTGAACATGGCGGAAAAGGCAGCGGCAGCAGCAGCGGCACAAGTGGAGAAACAACAAGATGTCCGAGTGAACGTCAAGTCCAAGAGAATGATCACTTATCAGCTCGCAAAGTATAAAGGTTTGCTCGGGAAATTGCTGGAGAATCAACCGGGACTGGACCAGAGCGACGTTCAAAAGATGGTGGAGGAAATGCTGCTGGTGCGCTGGAGACTCTTTATATATATATATAGATAGATATGTGTATATATATAGATAGATAGATATGTGATATATATATATATATATATAGATAGATATGTGTATATATAGATCGATAGATAGATATGTGTGTGTGTGTATATATATATATATAGATAGTCTTTATATATAGATAGATAGATTGATGTGATAGATAGATAGATAGATAGATGTGTGTGTGTGTGTGTGTATATGCTATATATATATATATATATATAGATATCTATATATATATATATATATATATATATGTGTGCGTACTGTATGTATGTATATATATATATATATATATAGATATATCTATGTGTGTGCGTATGTATGTATGATATATATATATATATATATATATATATATATATATATATATATATATATATATATATATAGCTATCTGATAATACCCATACTATATATATATATAGTGTGTGTGTATGTATGTATGTGTTTATATATATATATGTGTGTGTGTGTGTGTTAAACCGTGTTTTTTCTTCTTTTATTAAATCTAACACCATTTATGTATTTGTAGAATTTCGAGCTTGCAGTTCAGGAGAACATCAGTGTTGGAGGTTTATCCTGGAATGAAGCAGCAGAGGAGAACAGTGAAGGTCTGATTCATTCATTCATGGATTTGATTTAATTGATTGGTTTTGACACCACTTTACTGGCGAATGGGTCAGGTGATTGTTTTTTAATACATTACAGTGGTGCATATTGGGATTTGTTGTAACAGTAGGGAGCAGGCTGTGAGATGGATGGAAAGTCAGTAGAAGTGTGTGAAGGAGAGGGAGTTGATGTTCTTGCGAGGATTACGCGGTGAAGGTGCATGAGTTTAAATCCCATGGGTCACGTGTGCAAAGTAAAGAGGACGGGGATTTAGGATAATTGTTTAGATTTTCGTTTTGCAGAAAAGTTTGCTTAAAGTTTAAGGAAATTGACTTTGCAACCCATCATTGTGTGCTTGAGCCCCTGTGTTGTGTTTTGCTCTCCGATGCAGAATACGAGTGCAGCACCGTGGACGACCTCCTGGATGACAAGATCATCCAGACTAGCTGGAAACGCAGCGTCTACCCGAGGAAAATCCTGCCATACTTCGTCCGCTCACTGAAAGCCGAGCGCAAACTCATGGTACGGAAGGGGGGAACAAATCTACACTTTTATATGCGAAATGGAAAATAATGCACGGTGACCGTTCCCTAGTGCGTAATTGTGTTGTTCATGCTTGATGTAGGGTTTATTCGAAAGCACGGTGAAGCCTCAGGAAGTGAAGAGAGATCCCGCTCAAGGTAAGTGTTCGCATTCGTTTGGTCGAGAACGTAGATTTAATTTAAATTAATTCAATTTAATGAACTCATTTCCTTTTTTCGTAGACGCCATAATGAGTAGTGTTTCTGCCACGGCACCCGGAATGTTCAAACAAGCAGCTACGGTCATGAAGGTATGCAACACACACCTCACTATACACTGTGTATATGTATGTGTATGTATATGTATGTGTGTGTGTCTGTATATGTAGAAATGTCAATTTAATTTCAGATGCAATTACACAGTCCTGACAGTAGGGTGTGCTGTGGCACCTTCATAAACCCCCTATACTTTGATCAAGACAAACCCTGAACACGTGTGTACATAACAGCAGACGACACGCCCTCATACTGTCAAAGTTTGCCCTAACAGTTTGCCCTCGCTTGCGTTATTATTGTGATTCAAGCGACACCGAAACGTTAACAAGAATGAAACGGGAAGCTGAGGACATAATTAACAGGACAAACCTAAATATATTGCCACGCAGGAAAAAAAACCTAATTTACACTTTGTGGCCGAAAGTATTGGGACAGCCGCACGTGGTTCTTCTAACTCGATCCACACATTATTAACCACAAATACTTTCCTTGTTGTTGAATGAGCACACGATCTGGTGAAAGTTCTTCCCAAAAGAGTGGACAATTCATATTAATTATTCATATGGGGTGTGTGTGTGTGTGCTCTCGCACTTACAGTCTTTGTCAGAGGTGAGGCAGAGAGCAGAAGGTCTTCACCAGGTGCTGAACACTCGACCATCAGCCGAGACCCTGGAGGCGTACAGAGAGGTGTTCAGCAGCTGTGATGCGAATCCTGATGAGCTCCAGTGCAGCAACGATTTTGCTGTGAGAGACGGCATCCAAAAAGCTGCCAATGAGAGAGAGTACAGTCTGCAGTACCGTCCTGTTCTTCAACACAATACACACCAATAAACGTGTGTGTGTGTGTGTGTGTGTGTGTGTGTGTGTGTGTGTGTGTGTGTGTGTGTGCGTGCGTGTGAATATCGTGTAAATAATCCAACACTTACTGTAATGTGCCCTACATAATAAACTACGTTTCTTGCAAGTTGAGTTTTTTTTAATCTATTTTGTTTCTGTATAATTTATATAGTTGTGCTTATTTATAACAACTAGTTTATTAATCAATTACTTATTCTGTATTTACTGCTGGAGCACCCGGTGTAAATAAAAAGGCGAAAGCGGAATGCGATTTGCTGCGCATGCGCGTCCTCCTGTTTCGCGTGTAGGAGCGTCCACGTGCGTGCGTTATATAGTAGAATATAAGAAGGGACACGTTTTGTTGTAACGAAGAATAAGAATAAAAACGTTTATGAAGAAAAACGCGTCTGGATGTTGTGTGTGTGGTGTTCTATCTTACGTGTCATGACATATAAAAAGGCTACACGGAGTTGTGTGGGTGCGTAAGAATAAATGAGAGCAAGGAGGTGTTTGCTGCGCATGCGCGTCCGTGCTTGTGTGGAACACTGGAACATCTATGTGGCTGCAGGAGAGGCGAGTTTTATTGTGTGTGATGAGGCATACGAATAAATGAGTGTATGGACTGGAGATGTTTTCTGCGCATGCGCGTTTGATAGTAAAGAGTACCTTTAATAGGTGCATGAGAATCCCAGTTTGTCTGCGTGCCTGTTGATTCCGGATATGAAAGTGCAGGAACCAAAATGGTCCGTTGCGCATGAACGCGAGCGAGAGCGCGTTTCGGGCGGAGGAAGCTCGAACTTCTGCAGCGACGTGCATCACGTGACTTCTAAGAAAGTAACGCCATGGGGCTTATAATAATAAGTACACGCTTCGCCAGCGACTCTCATTACCATCACCCGGCGATGACAAACTGCGCACTTTCACCCGTCACGCCACTCGTCCTGCGTGGAGACTAATCCCTCTCTCCAACACACGAAACACGTGTGTGTGCGCGCTTTACCTGGCATGTCTCTCCTCAGAGCTCCAGACTGCTGTGATGCTCCTTTGCTGCAGTTCGACCGGAGAAGTGAGGTAACAATCTTCCTTCACACACACACACACACACACACCTTACACAATGCATCCCATGTATACACTGTAACACGTTCCCAGAATGTTCACACCTCTATGCCAAAAAAGGTGTTCTGACGACTTAACATTTCTTGAATATGCATAATTAATGCGTTGCTGGAAGATTTACACGTACGCGAATAATTATTCTCTCGAATGTCGTGCCTATGATATAACGTCTGTTGGTGCACGACTGATCTGTTATTGTGATACGATGCAGAGCGGGGATGATGACAAGAGACGGCTGAAGAGAAGAGAGAAGAACCGCGTGGCCGCGCAGAGGAGCCGCAAGCGCCAGACGCAGAGAGCCGACGAGCTGCACGAGGTATGTTTCGCTCGTTATTTGTTTGATTGTTTGTTTGTTTGTTTGGGGACCATGATATGAGGGCGGCCTGGATTGGGAGCTGCGATTCATCCTGGTCTAGGAAAGGAGAATCTTTCGCTTACGAAGGCTTAATATAAATCCTCTTTTGGATTGATATTAATAAATATGATGGGCGATGCTTTTTCCTCGTATTAACGAAGTTATCCCCTCACTGAAACAGGCGTACGAGTGCTTGGAGCAGCAGAACAGCCTGCTAAAGAAGGAGGTCCAGCTGCTCCTCGAGGAACAGAGATGCCTGGCGGAGGCCCTCAAACTGCACGAGCCTTTGTGCCCCGTTCTCATCAGCGAAGTTCTCCCAGCCCCGAGGTCCTCTGCAGACGTAGTTCCTCCCTGACCTCTTTGGATTCATTTCGAAAGCAGATCCGACTGTTTACTGGGTGGACAAGTCACTTGTTTGTTTGTTTGTTTGTTTGTTTGTTTTTTTACATCATATTGAAAGGATTTACTTTGATTGCAAACTGTCATGGTTATGTGAACTGGATCTAGACCACTAAGCTTCCTTGATCTAGACCACTAAACCACCATCTATCCATCTGGTGCACCGCCTTTCACTGGTCGGCTCCCAGTGCCACCAGAGTAAACACTTCTGCTTTACGCCACACCAAAAATACCCGCGTACGCTTTCAGGATTCCGTGTCTTACGCGGTGGCTACCAAGGCAAATTTTCAACATGTTTATATGTTTTTATGAAGTTACGTAAGAGCCTGTTTACTCCTGTGCTCGTGTTTGTATATGATGCTTTATAGTTTTTATTGAATTTATATATGTATATATATATATATATATATATATATATATATATATATATATATATATATATATATATATATATATAGATATATAGAGAGAGAGAGATAGAGAGAGAGAGAGAGAGAGATACGATGGGACACCAAAATGAGCCGACAATTGTTTGTATTTTTTTTACGTAATAAAATAAAGAGTCCTATGGATTGATTATATTTGTGGTGCAAAGAAATATTCGTTTCGACTTTTTAATTTTTTTTATAATAATATATGTTCGGGAGGAGTCATATCACTTCTGTAAAAAAAAAAAAAATCAACAACTACGCATCCGAAGAGTTTGAACGGCAGACACTTCTTTGTTTCTCTTCCAGGTTTCTCTTCTCATTTGAGAAAAAAAGACAGCCTGACCCAGGCAACTATCATTTTCAAGAAAGGTCAGGCTATGGAATGTAAAGTCCTGAGAGTTACATTAATTAAAAAGGTGCTCTGTAACTGTGAGAGACATCTCCAGCACCATGTCTACTCTTTACTATTCTAGGTACCAATAAATAGCCACATTTGATTACCACATAAGGTCCTGGAAGATTGGACATGTGGAAGGTCCTGGCAGATTGGCAGGTGCAAAAAGAAAACGTGTACAGGATTTAATGAGGAATCGAAAATGTTAATTTTATACCAAGTATCCGATTCTTAATCTTATTCTAGAATTGGAATCGATTCACCTTTGACTTGTTGATCTTGGAAATTGATAATGCTTGTTGAAAAAGCTTCCGGAAAAATAATATTTAATTGAATGGAATGTTGGAAAGTTTTGAATGCAGGAAACCAAAAAAAAAACATGATGCTGAAATCAAATATCTGAACTGCATAAAGTACGAAATAAAGAAAGATGTTTGAGCTACTGAAAGTGAACCAGCGTTATTGGAGGTCCTGTTTCCTCAAGCGCTTCCCGGATAGGAAAAACATTTCACATTAAAGGTGTCCTGGATGAGAGTTCTTCCTGATGGTGGTGCTTTTATTTTAGGTAATGAGGAAGCAATAGAGTTAACAGTGTTAGGGAAGAGCTTTCTGAGACAATATGAGGAAGAAACCTTGTGAAAAAAAACTCAAAATGGAACCCCAGTCATGTTTGGTTATTAGATAATGCTTTTATAAATCATTTCTTTTTATAGAACTGTGAAGAAAGTAGTTACTGATAGACTGACTAACTTACAAAGATACTGACGGACTGACATACTGAATTATTGACTTTCTGACTAACACCAAATTACTGATAGACTTAATAACTTACTGTCTCACCATAATACTGAATTTTTGATTGACTGATGGATTTAATTACTGACTTACTTAGTAACAGACTAACATACTGACTTAATTATTGCTTTGCTTAATGACAGACTAATATACAGAGTTAATTAAAGCTTTATTTATTGCCTACTTAAAGGCTGATCTAGTTACTGACTTACACACAAGTACAGACTAACTTAATTAATGACTGAAATATTTACTGGCTGTCCGACTGGAAATTACTAAATATATTAATTGATATACTGACTAAAAAACTGACCGTTTTTGTCTGACAGAACTATTGACTAACAGAATTACTGACATGACTGATGGAATTCATTACTGACTGACTTATTAACATACTGAATTATTCATTGTCTGACTGACACCGAATTAGTGATGATTTACTAACATACTGACTTACTGCCTCGCTAAAATACTGAATAAGTGACTGAGTGAGGGATTTAAATTACTGACTTACTAACAGACTAACATACTGACTTAACACTTTTCTTACTGACAGACTAATGTACAGAGTAATTAAAGCTTTACTACTTGACAGACATAAAGGCTGACCTAGTTATTGGCCAACACAGAAGTACAGACCGACTTAATCACTGACTTAAATACTGACTGAATTTAATACTGACTAACTAACTGTCTGACTGGGAACTACTAAATTAATTAGTTACTGAGATACTGACTAAAAAACTGTCTACGACTAACATCGAATTACTGACTGACTGATGGAGTTCATTACGGACTGACTTACTAACATACTGAATTACTGACTTAATTACTGATTTAGTAATAAATATACAGATGTAATTAAAGCTTTACTAATTGACTGACGCAAAGGCTGACCTAGTTACTACCTGACTAAGACAGAAGTACAGACCGACTTAATCACAAACTTATATAGTGACTGAAATAAACTGCATGTACTGGCTGGCTGACATGTTGACTATAAAAAACTGACAATTACTGTGTGACTAAGACTGGATTACAGACTGTCTGATGGACTTAATTACTGACTGCCTGAATGACTTAACGCTTGTCTCTCTCAATGAAGTACTGAATTGCTGGTATACTGCCTGACTGACGTAATTACTCACTAATTACTCACTAATTACTAACTGACATAATTACTGACTAGGCAGCATACTGTTTTTCTGACTGACTGACAGTCTGATTTACCGAACGACTGACCGAATCGCTCCTGGAATTGGTTTCTAAGTGTCCGTATGACTCCCTCCGGGTAATACACCACCACAGTTTGTAGTTCCTGATGGGTTATTGCTCTTTCAACTCTTTGATAAACAAAAAATACAAACATAAGGAAGAATTGTAACAAACTGAACCAACAACATGAAAGAAACCAACAAATGAAATATTCCTCGTTGGCTGCACAAATCCACAAGCTTACTTGACAAAAACAAAAAACAAATTGTTACCATTATGTAAACACAAACAACTTCTCTACAACTTGCACGCGTCCTTTCTCTCGAGGTGCTTCACTTGATCAGAAGCACGTGCTGCAACATTATGTTGCGCGGAACACAATACAAGTTCCCAAACGACAAATACAAACAAAATGGCATACAACGAATACAACAAAATGACAGAAATTTATAATAAAAGAAAATAAAAATTATTTATTATTGTTTACGGTTCATGATTTTCCTATTGACAGCCGTATGGAACTGTATACTGCATGGCATCGTTAAGGCAAGTGTTAGGAAAGACGCGCACACACACACACACACACACACACACACCACCCGCCCACATACCCCCACTCACAGCAGAGCAGAGGTAGGTCTTTTCACGAGGGCCCAAGCATCAGTTCAGCATGCTACTCATTCTTTCCCTTTCCTTTCCTTTCAGTTCCTTTCTATTGGCGCTGATTTCGCAACACCTACAACCCAAGAAAGCCCCAAAACAAATCAGCAGATAGACTCCATAACAAGGTTTCCTTGTACGACTTCACGTACGACTTGTATGATTCCCAGAATCCATTAATCAGTACAAGGAAGCAAAATGTATAGCCACTCGAGTGTTTCTTAAGTGTGTCCAGGCATGACAATGACACGATTATGCAAATAGGTTTTGTCAAACTGCTTTACTTCCTGTTCAGTATGTTCTTGGGAGCGCTTCCCCACGTCCCCCTCCAAAATAAAAGGATCTGGGGGCACTTTTTCTGGGACCTTTGCTGGTTTGTTCTTCCATTCTCTCGACAGGTGCTATGCAGAAATGTTGAGTTGGATATTATGTCTCTTAAACCCCTGGACATGCATTTACATGGCTTCATTTTCTGACACTTTAAGAATTCTTTGCTATTTATAGACAGCAAACAGAATTTATTTTTACACAGCAGTGTAGGTGTAATGTTATGAAAATATGAAAATTATTACTATATTTTGACAGATTGGACGCTTATTCCAGATATATCTCCCTATACACACACACACACACATCTCCCTATACATACACATATCTCCCTATACATGCGCGCACTTCCCTATAAACATACATACAGACACACACACACACACATTTCCCTATACATACACACATATCCACATATGTCCCTATACATGCATGCACATCCCTATACACATACATACATACACGCACACGCACACACACACATCTCCACACACATCCCACACACACACACACACACACACACACACACACACACACACACACATCTCCCTAAACGTACACATACACACACACACATCTCCCTATACATACACACATACACACACACATATCCTTATACATACACATATCTCCATATGCACGCATGTCCCTATACACATACGTACATACCCACACACACACACACACACATACCTCCCTATACATACACACACACATCTCCCTATACATACACACATACACACACACATATCCTTATACATACACATATCTCCATATGCACGCATGTCCCTATACACATACGTACATACCCACACACACACACACACACATACCTCCCTATACATACACACACACATCTCCCTATACATACACACATATCTCCCTATACATGCATGCACATCCCTATACACATACATACATACACGCGCACACACACACACACACACACACACATCTCCCTATACATACATACACACACACATATCTCCCTATACATACACACATACACAGATTCACCATAGAGGAAGTGAAACCGTTTCACACTTTTTTTTAACATCCTGTCTCAAAGCCTTGTTTAGTTACACGACCTAGTGTTAAACCATCTCTGAGTGCATTTGTGACACACTTGGGGTGGCAGTTTGGGGGGGGTTATCATCAGGGAATCAGCGAGAAACAGGAAGTGAATCAAACATCCTCTCGATGAACATCAAGTTTAGTCCATCTACTGAAAACCTAACGTCATCTGTGGGGAAACGATCCCGCTTCAGAGATATATCGTTTAAAACCAAAAGGGGGCGCTGTAACTCACAGAGGAAAACTCACTGTGCTTCTGAGCTTCTAGGATGTCATCCCGACTGGGAGAAAAAAACCCTTACTGAGACGGCGCCAAAAATGTTACCCTTCTGTAGAAGAAAAAAACCACAGAGAATGTTTCGAGGAGGTTTCCGCCTTCATACAACTACAGATGCATTCCGGGGATGTTATCCAACCCCTCCCCCATGTGCAAAAACCTACAGAGAATGTTCCAAGGAATGTTCCACCCTTCTTTAGAGGAAAGAACCTACAGAGAACATTCCGAGGATGATACCCCCAGAATAAAGAACCTCCACCTGCAATAAAAAAACCCATAGAAAAGTTTTAGGACGTCTCCCTTCTACATGAGGAAGAACGTACGGAGAATGTTGTCAGGACGTTATCACTGACACATGAAGAATAATCTACAGTATAAAAAATATTTCTGCCATGTTACTCTTCCTTAGAAGAAACATCCTACAGATTCATTCTTTGTAATGAGATTAGATTCTTTGGACTCCACAAAAGAAACATTTGTTAAATTTTATCCCCCTTACAATACTTTACCTTACTATACTATTATATACTTTATTATACTATACTTTATTCTATGTGACTATTCTATTCTATACTATACTATACTATATTATACTTTACTATACTTTATTATACGTGACTATTCTATACTATACTATACAATACTATACTATAATATACTTTACTATACTATACTTTATTATATATGACTATTCTATACTATACTATACAATACTATACTATAATATACTATACTATACTTTATTATGTGTGACTATACTATACTATACTTTATTATATGTGACTATTCTATACTATACTATACAATACTATACTGTATTATTCTATACTATACTATACTATACTATTATATACTTTACTGTACTTTATAATATGTGCCTGTTCTATACTATACAATACAATACTATATTATAATATGCTTTACTATACTATACTATACTATAAAGTACTTTATTATACTTTATTATACTATACTATACTACACTATACTTTTTGTACTATATTATACTATACTATGCTTTATTATACTTTACTATTCTATACAATAATATACTATACTATACTTTATTATACTATATTACACTTTACTATACTTTATTATACTATACTTTATTATACTATACTATACTATACTATACTATACTATACTATACTATACTTTATTATACTATATTATACTTTACTATACTTTACTATACTATCCTATAATATAATATTAATCCATTATTTTTTTATTTAGTTTATCATAAATTGTACCTATGTAGAATTACACCAATGGGCAAACACACACACACACACACACACACACACAAATGGAACTGTTTGAAAATTTAGCATTTTTGCTCTTACAAAATTTGTTTTTTTTTTACCCTCTTACGTTAATACGGTATACTGCTCATGGCGCAACACGTGGCTCTTCTGACACCTGCAAACATCTGTACTGTTTGTTCTATCTATCTATCTATCTATCTATTTATCTGTCTATGGCCAAAAGTATTGGGACACCAGTAGGATAAAATGGTCTTACTGTAGAAATCTCCACGAAATCTATTGGAACATTTTCCCAGAAGAATGGAACTTCTTTCAAAATTGGACTAAATGTTGAAGAGGATTTTCAAGAAGCAATGAATAATAAGGTCAGAAGTACACAAATGTTTGTCCATCGAATGTTTTACTGTAAGAAAGAGAATACTTGTAAACGCAGCATCACAACCTAAACTGAAAGTAGTGGCGAAATCACATACCAACGTTTCCCAGGCTGGAAATGATCTCAAGAGAGAAGAGAGAATCCCCTGTGATTCACATCCTGTCAAAGTTTCATTATTAAAGAGAACTTTCATGATTATGGACCATTTCTGTGGAATTCCACTGGAATTTTGGGACAGAGAGGTTTTTTTCTTTCTTTCAAAGTATTAATACTTTACTACAATAAATAATGAATGACAACTATCACAATATTTACGTATATTTCAATTATTTAATCAGACTACTTTTCTACTTGTACACATTATATATGACCTTATATTTTTTACTTCAATTATTGACAGTCCCTCATGACAGTCTATTACATATTTAGTATTATATATTTATTATTACTATGATTAAAAGATTAAAAGTTATTTTCTACCAGATCTTATGCAGACTGTAACACATGAACAAAAAATCATATAAATATGTAAATATTAAGAAAAATGTATTCATTATTGAAAATAAATAAAATATATATATTTATATTAATAACAAATGTTTTAAATTTGTTCAATTTCTTTTAATTCACTGAGGAAAAGAAGAAATTCTGAGCATTCCTCAAAAAAATATGTACATGGAAAATGAATTAGAGAATTAATAAATGAATTGAGGAAATAATTTTCAACTTCATACAAAAGAGAAAAATAGTAAAGAATGAAATGAAGAATAAACTTTAAAAAAAAAAGGAAAGAAAATATATTAAATAAATAATAAAAGATAAAGGTGTTATAAGCTTGAAAGAAATTCATACAAAAAATTCACTAAAGAAAATAAAAAATGAGACTATTTTCCTTAGTAAAAGTAATCAAAAATTAAGAAAACGTATAGAAGATTTTCATCTATATTCTGACTTCTTCACAAGAACTAGCAAGAGTATGGCAAAAAAAAAGTTGGTTACATCACGTACAAAATATCTTATATCACACGGAACCTTGAACCATGAACCGTAAAATCCTACATGTCTGGACTTGTAACTGTGTAATTACTGCTCATGACACGATTATGTAAAAAGAAAAACACAACAAAAAAACCCAGATGATCTTTGACTCATGGATCATTTTTGCTAACCCAAGAGTCCCAACCCATTTTTTCTTTTTTTTGCAAATAAAATCCAAACAATAAAAGACATTCAGGTTGATTTAATGATGAACATAAATACAATTACAGCTTGAACATGACCAAGCAACCAAAAAAAAAAAAACAACAAATAATAATAATTGCATACAGATGGAAAAGGTGCTGTAGTGAAAAATTACATTATTTATCTCTCTGTAGTTTATATATGTGTGTGTGTGTGTGTATACACACTCATACATAAATACCATGACGCCTGCGTCTTTCTGAAATCATAAATAAATCTACAAAGGTGGGGAAAAAGATCAGGAAATAATACTACAGTCTGGCTTTAAAAAATACGAACAAACAAACACATCACCAAACGTGAAACACGTGACAGGAGTGTCCCGAGAGGGTGACCACCAGTGTTTAATCCTCTTTAAAGTGACAAGATTGTGCATCTAGATCTACACACAACACACACACACACACACAAGTACATGTAGATATAAAAATACACTAGAACATTGTGAACAACTCAAACAATACAATAAAATTAAAAAAACAGGAACAAACTTCCTCGTTCCTAATATGTGTTTTCCCGCGGTTCTGTCCTAACCTGAGATATTTGTACAACATAGCAGCTTGAAGTTGGCCGATCATAGAGACGTGAAAACGTGTAACATGCGATTGTGAACGTGGAAAAAAAACGCATCGTACTTGGCGTATGTGGTCAGGTGAAACCAGAGATTGATGCGCTCTCTGAGCTTTCACGAATCAGTGCTTGGTGATAGCGTGCGAATCATGAACGGCGTCGCGGGTTTGGCGCGAGAACAAATACAAAATTTCTTTTTTAAATAACATTTAAATACAGCATAAAACATCAAATCACCTGTAGTGCTCCGACATACATTCGGCGGCCAAAAGTATTGGGACAGCCTGCTTTTTTTTATGTACTCGTTCCTCAGCAGCTCGACAAAAACCTGCTTTCTAGTGAAACATCTTGAGAACTCGAACCTATGCCGGTACCTGACTTTCCTAACGCCCTTGTGGCTGAACGAATACCCACAAATTCTAGAAGAACATAACGGAGCCTATTATATGAGCAAATCGAGCACATATAAACTGCGTCCACAGTCTTTTGTACGTTCGTCCTGCTGACTTGTCCTTCTTAGTCCTGTAGAGTCTGTGATACCTTTTCCCTTCAAAGATGAGGTTGTTCGCACGAGGTCAGGACGACGGGGTCAACCGAGGTGAAGCTCATGCACTGCAGCGTGGTCTCGTTGATCTGTTGGATGAACAGGTTCCGCTCATCTTCGGGGGTTTGTCCGTTATTCGCCCGGACGATGCAGGTGGGCCGGTGCAGATTGAGCATGTAGACCAGCTGCTGCTTCTGGTTCTTCAGCTCCTCGATCTGCGCCTTCAGCTCAGCGTTCACAGACTCCAGCTTCTCCGACTCCTGCGGGTGGAGGGGGAAAAAAAAGATGTTTTAATCATTTCGAAACCTCTCCGTCCATCTCCACCACCATGTTCATCTATTTCTTCCTCCAGCTAATTTCTTATCTCCTTCACTGAAACCACATCCACATTTCTCTCCACCATCATCGATCTCCTCAATCCTCATCTACCATCCATCTCCATCTGTATCCATCCCCAAATCAACTCCACCTACATGTCCATCTGCAACTAAATCCCCACTCCATCTATACCTATCCCCAAATCCACCTTCACCTCCACCTAAATCCCCATGTCGTGAATCAACCTTCACCTCCATCTCCACCTCATCACCCAATCCACCTGCATCTATCCTGCTCTCCACCTGAATCCCCAAAATCCTCTACCGCCTCCATCTTCACCCAGGAGTCTACCTTATATATTGGCAATTACAACCATAATCAACCTCCATCTATATCCACTTTCATCTCCAAATATATATTTATTACGGAAAAAGCAACTTTTTTCATCATTGTGGAGCATCCACAGAACGGATCTTCAGACGTTTCATCGGGCCTGAAATCATAAAAAAAAAACCTGACATTTCCTCTACCTTTTGCAAACAGTCCGTCTTTTCCTTCTTTTTGTTCCGGCACTTTGCGGCGGCGATCTTGTTCCTTTCCCGTCGCCTTTTCCTGCGATCCATCTCTTCCCTTGTAATCTGTAAACGAGAAAAAAACATCATTAGTACCGTGAGTAGGGTGAGAGTGCAGCCGACCCTGATAAAAACGAAATTCAGCTCTGCTACACACCTCTCTCTTGGGTCCGAGGATCTCGGTGGGTTTCTCTGGGCTGTACCCGGAGCAGCTCGTGTTGGCCGAACTCATCCCTCCCGACAGGCGTTTGCTCTGGATGGCGTACCTCAGCTCTTCCTTCACCAGTGGGGTAAAATGAGTGAAGTCGTCGAGTGTGAGCGACCCGGGCGGCGACAGACAGGGCACCAGGGCCGACGCGCTGATCTCCGAAGGACCCAGACTGGAACCGAGACCTGTGCCAAGACCCAGACCCAAACCGGGATGCTGAAGCATCATTCTGAAATCCCTAGAAGATCAAGCATTTGAGAAACTTGTTAAACACACACAAAACACACACACAATCATAACAACTGACATAAAAAGGTATAATACACATGACATATAAGACATATGAGTGGCTTTATTGACGCTGTGAGTCATTTCTGAGGGGATGGAAACATGTTTGAACATGTTGAAACTTCCAGAAGGTGCACGCGAAAGTTGCCTCCTGGTGTCCGGGTGGAGCGCGCGACGAGCGCGAGCGCACCCGTTTTACAGTTTCAGAGCAGCGCCGGAGTTACAAATATAACCGACAAACTCCGATATTTCATTAATAAGTGTTCCCTGGGGATTTATTACAATGTTTTGTGTACAATGTCTTTTCAGTTTAAGCTTTTAAACGAGAAGCGAAACACCGAAAAGTGTAACGCGCGTCCCCCCGGAAACCGCGCTGGACTGTCGGCTTGAAGCTCCCGAGGACAATGGAGAGAAATAACTTACCT
>JACRUU010000025.1:6514150-6531650 GCA_030449085.1 Kryptopterus vitreolus | reverse complement strand
AATAACGGAATATAAAAATACAACAACATATTTTCCATTTCCTTTTCAAGTTAATTCAATTGCATAAATAAACTTATTTAAAAATATCAGGCTTACCACATATAATAAGTAGTGTCATGTGACAATGGTGGGGGGGGGCTATGGATGGACTCGCAATATACAATATTAATATATATTAATATAAAAATTAAATATAAAGTATGTATCATTTCCATGTGCTTTTGTGTTAAAAAAAAAGGTATATAAATAAATAAATGTAATAAAACGTAGGCTTATTTGAATTGGCTTCAGCACATATTAAAAATAATAAATATAAATATTTTTTATATTAATATATTATATTATATTTTATAAAAATATATTATCTATTTTTATAAATAATATAAAAATACTTTAAATTATAATCATGGGTTTATAACATAAATATTATATATAACATATTCATTCATTCATTCATCTTCTACCGCTTTTATCCGATCTTCCCTCGGGTCACGGGGAGTCTGTGCCTATCTCAGGCGTCTATGGGCATTAAGGCAGGATACACCCTGGATGGAATGCCCAACCCATCGCAGGGCACACACACACATTCATACACTAGGGACAATTTTCCAAGGTGCCAATCAACCTATCATGCATGTTTTTGGACCGGGGGAAACCGGAGAACCCGGAGAAAAAACCCCTGAGGCACGGGGAGAACATGCAAACTCCACACACACATGGCCGAGACGGGAATCGAACCCGGATCCTGGCGGTGTGAGGCGAACGTGCTAACCACTACGCCACCGTGCCCCACTATATAACATATTATATTTACAATATTTTTTACATGAAAATTTGAGGGAAAAAAAGCGACCAAAAACATAAAAAATTTTTTAAAACCCAAATTATTCGCAGTTGTTTCCATTTAGCTCAAAACTACTGGGACACGCGAGTGATTTTCACACAATGTGCACACGGTTGTACTTCAAAATTTGGAGACCTCGACAAGGAGACCCGAACCTGATCCACCAAGAGAAAGATCTCCTCTCAGGATCTAGTGGAAATCCATCTCCGAAGTCCGGAGCTTACTACGAGAGTGAACGGAGAATAAATGTGGAATACCAGCCCGGTGTCCACATACTTTTGGTCACGGGACGAAAGCAGATAATGTGCAATTCGAGCCGGATCACGGACCCTCCGGAGAAACGCGATGGAGCGTTAAGTGCAGAGTGAGATACGGCGAGCCTGAAGTTCGATCAGGGAAAAGGTCATGTGACTGCGTGTAAGGCTTCCGAGCCTCTCATGCAGAATTGATACGGAACGGAGGAGGGGGTGGGACAGGTGATGCAAGCCTCTGGCCAATCGGCTTGCTCAGCTTGCTCGGTGACATCGTCCGAGCGTTCTGTGGTGTGACTGCAGCATGCGTCATAGTAACGGGAGATGAACAGTTCGTGCTGATGCTTCCAGGATGCAGCTCAGGGGCTGCGAAAACACAAGTGCAGTATTAATTCCTCTATTATATTATCTTCAGTGCTGATTGGCTGTGTGTGTGTGTGTGTTTGAGATATCACATCATCACTATATCCACACCGTTTTCTGATTGCGTGGACGTTATGCATCTTGCTATGAGCTCATGCTGGTGAGAGGTTTCGTTCGATCCTCAGATTATCCCGTTTTGTAACGATAGAAGCGCTGACATATTACAGCAGATATGTTTGTGTGAGTCACGGTTATGAAATCCTAACTGGATCCACCGGGATGACATCACACGCTACAACGGCTTTGGAAAGCATCCGTAACTGTTTTTTTGTTTTTTCCCTTTTTCTGGCATTGGTGTGTTACAAATTCCAGCCAGAGGTGTGGTAGGTCGGTGGTTGAGATATTGAAGTTCTAATTCGAAGGTCAAATCCGTTGCTGGGCCCGTGAGAAAGCCGGGAGTACCGGCGCTAGCTCCAGAAATACCCTTGTGAAGGTTGCCAGTTCAAATCCCGGAGCCACCAAGGTGTATACGAATGCCTACTACTGAGTCGCAATGCTAGCCTCAGAAATGACCTTGAGAAGGTTGTGAGTTCAAATCCCAGAATAACCAAGCCGACCCACGTTCATATCCCAGCAACACCACACTGCCACTGCCCTTGAGAAGGTTGTTAGTTTAATTGTCAGCTCCAGAAGTATATTGAGAGTTCATATCCCAACACCACCAAGTTGCATAACAAATTTCTATTACTCAGCAGCAATGCTAGCTTCAGAAATGACCATGAGAAGGTTGTGAGTTCAAATTCTAAAACCACTAAGCTGCCACTACTGAACCATTGAGAAGGTTATGAGCTCATATCCCAGGACCATCAAGCTGCCACTGCTGGACTCTTGAGAAGGTTGTGAGTTCAAATCCAGGCTCCACAAAGTGGCCACCTACTGATAGGCCCTTGAGGAGGTTGTAAGTGCAAATACCAGCACGAGGTATCTTGAGAAGGTTATGAGCTCATATCCCTGCATCACACTGCCACTGCTTGGCCCTTGAGAAGATCATGAGTACGGGCTTTAGAAATGTTCTTGGGAAGGTTCATATAGAAATCTATAGAACTCAGCCCCTACTGGGATAAAATTAGAATGTCACTGCAGGCCTGTTCACCCTCACCTACATCAGATATAGTGGACCATCTTCCCGGAAGACTGAAAGTTATTATAAAGGGAAAGAGGAATAAATACAGAATGGGATTTGAAAAAAAGAAGCCCATCGGAATCTTACGATCGGGTGTCCACATACTTTTGTTACTTTTGATATATATATATATAATATATATAAATATATATATATAAACAAAGTGTGATTTATAAATAAATAAATAATGAAATCGGGGGGTATACACAGTTTCTGTACAGTGTGTAGAGCGAGAAGAACGCTGTGTCACAATCAGAAATAGCATGATGCAAGGAGACTTTCATGGTTCACAATCAGGACTTTACCTCACGCTTCAGGAATTCATGTTTAAAAAAAAACAAAAATTACAAGGCGATGTCACCATCAGGTATCATGTGACAGGGTTGGGTAGAGTAGAATTTCCTGTATGATAGAGCGAGAGAAAAGGGCTGGTCATGTGACCTAGTTGCGATAGTGGAAAGCACGCGCGGTGGCGATGTTTACAACTGAAAACCCGCCGTCAGCATGAGCTCTGCAGTTTCTGGGATTAGTCACGTGCTGAGTCATCGATGCGATCACATGACCACTAACAGAGCCCTGGAATTGTGATAAGTGAAGTCTGAGATAGATAGATAGAGATAGATACACTATTTAATCAAATCCATTTATTTCATTTTATTTCATCAATTGAATTTGTTTCAGTGAAATCAATTACTTGAATAATTAATAATGAAAATATTGCAAATGTATTGCATTAATTCTCTTATTCTTATATATATTTTTTATATTATTAGAATTTTTTAAATAATATTTTGTCATATTTTAATCAAGCATACATTTTATTTTAAATTGTATTAAAAATGTAATCTAATGTTCACAAATTTTAATAATAATAATAATAACAATAAAACTAATAAACTGCGTTAATAAAAAAAAAATTGTACGTATAAAAATTGAAGTACGTACCGAATTTTGTGTACCGTTACCGTTACCCTAACCCCTAACCCCCCCCCCCCAAACAATTATATACACAGCTGTATTACCTAACAAATATAAGATATTTAATTACATTTTTCCATTAATTACATTGTATTTAAACAAATGTTTGTCCCCTCCTGCACGGATTCTCAGTAAGATTCGATTCATTCTTTTAGTGACATTTTCCCCCCTCGGATAATAATTTTACTGCGGTTCATAACCTGGGTTTTTTCAGAATCCCTTGTTTGTTTGTTTTTTGCCAGCGGCTCGAACGATGTGTTCCACAATGAAAGTGAGGCTTACATGAAAGACGACTACGTAAGAAGAGAGAGGGTACGTGTTTTAGGAAATAAAGCGTTCGGAGCTTTTACGGTTTAATCAGAAGCACAGTAAATTACTTATTGTCCAAGAAATAAGGATTTATTCACCTTTATTATTTTTTTATTAGTGTCAATAAGTTAATATTCATCTAGTTTTGGTTTTATTTTTTTCCCCTTATTATAACTAACATCAGCAAAAAGACTTTAACGGTTGATTACAATCAATATGACGGCTTCAGGTTTTGCAATTAACCCCAACAACCCCCCCCCCCAAAAAAAAAAAACAAACAAACAAAAAAAAAAAAAAAAAAAAAACAAAAAAAAAAACAAAAAGAAAATTTGGCTCACTGCTTTTTCCTACATCTGGATATGAAATCTGGGGAAAATCCACCGCACTCTGTACAAGACTCGAGCCTGAACCAAGCGCTAGACGGTAAACTGTCGATCCGGACATCACTGGCTGGGAACAAGGTTGGAGCTGATGGAGCATGCGAGAGCCATCGCTGTTGCATTCTAGCGGGTTAGCTGTGCATCCACAAAAAAAATGTAAAAGAAAAATATGGGGATAAAATGTTCCAATTATTACCGATTAATAAAAAGGAAAAAAAACGTTCATAGCTTTCCATCTCTCGAAGGGACAGGAATGTGCGGTTCCGGGTATGGAGAAGAAATTTTTGTAAAAAGTCTTCTACTTTTGGACTTCTTCGTGGGGGTTGCTGAACGCTTCGTAAACGTTAGCGGCGAACTCTTTCACTTGCTCGGTCGTCAAAAGGTCCTGCAACAAGGAAATAACGGTTACCGTGGCGATACAAGGTGTTAAAGCGATGCCTCGAGAGCGTGCGCCGACTCGAACGTACCTGGATAAACTGGCTCGGGGTTTCGCTGCATAGCGAGTGAATCTGTCCGTTAGCGATGGGAATGATTTTGGCGAGGGGCAGGCTTACGTGTAAAAGACTGCAAAACAAACAAAATAAGGACATTATTTATTTATTACGACAGATACAAAATCAAGCGATTGGGAATGGCATTGATTAATTCCGGACCTATCATCAAGTGTGCAGGAGTTTTCTCGAGGAGGCCGGAAGAACTCCGCCATGTTGTCGAGAAAGCGGCTGAAGCCCCGGTTCAGACAAGCGCCGAGTATCGTCCTGAAATCTGGGCTGAGAGACAGACAGCAAGTGTTGATTAGAAACATAGTGTCAGGACGAAACAACGTTATGACCAAGGAGTTTTTCCTTACGTACTTCTCGAGCATGTCTCTGGTTTCGTTCAGGAGCTTTATCGTTGTGACGTCGTTCTCTGTCAGACCGCAAGCCTGCACGGGACACGGGCATATAATATTAACAGTGATAACCCTGCGGCTAGTACATGATGCTGAGTTGAATAAAGCTCTCTGCTAATAATAATAATGTTGGTGTTTAACTTCTGGACTATGATACATATATTAAATATCACGATACCAATAGCATTAAAAAAAACTTTTTTCTATTTACGGATAAATGCCTTTATTAATTTTTTTAAATACATTTTTATTTATTTACAAAGTTTCAAGGCAGGAATGTCGTAGATGGGGGGAGGGGCAAAATTTGCCACAGACACAATGCTCCCAACTACAGTCCGACACTCGGAACGCCAGCGGTCATTTTTTTTAATTACTGGTAGTAATAAAATATAGGATTGTATTGTTTTTAAAAGCCGGGTATTGCGATATGATTCTAGTCCTGGTATATCGTGTAATCCTGGTCACGATAGTTTTGCCGATACAGTGTATATACTTACTGTGCTGTTTCTGGAATTACACCTCTATTAACAGTTGTCGTTTCCTTGTACCTGATCAGATAACGGGTGCTCCTCGTCGGCCATCATGTACCAGGAGAGCGGTCTGAATTTATGCGAGCCGTGAGAGTTTTCTTCGACCAGGCGTCTGATTTGAACCACGTGCTCCTCTAATTCCTGCAGAGACAGACTCTGCTTCAACGAAATTCTGAAACAGAGCGAGTTCTTCAGTCAGAAACACACCAGGCTTTGAATAAGTCGTCCCTGTCCCGCCCTGCCTGTTACACTGACTTTATTATATCAGCAACAAAATCCATATATCTCACAACCTTTCAATTTCATTTCCAATTTAAGGCATTACATAAATACAAGCATTCATACAGGTGTTATGAGAGTTGTGATAGTTACATAGTTACAATCCGAGTTCCCTCAGGCACGTATTAAGTGAAGGATAAACAAGATTTTATTTATTTATTTATTTATTTATTTATTTATTTTACTTATTTATCTATTATTAATATTTTACTTGAACATTCAATAATACCGTGGGGAGGGGGGCTATGGGGACTAACGTTAGCGGTTTATCTGTGGCTACTCATTCCCTCCAAGCAATATGATTTGTAGCGTGTTTGTTTTTAATGGCAGTCAGTCTAGTGAATTTGGACTCTTTAGTGCTTTATGCCGGGCTTCAAGAACTTCTCTTAAAAGGAGAAAATCCTGACAGTTCCGCATATTGAGGGAGTGAATGAATGAAGGATTGAAGGAGTTTGTTAAATTAAACACACAACTTTGTTAGAGGTCTAACAAAGGACATTATATATATATATATATATATATATATATATATATATATATATATTATATATATAAATGGTGTGTGTATAATAAGCTACATAAAGTCATTTTTTGTTTTGAATGAGTAGAAGTTTATGTCGAATTTATGTCGGATTTACTCATGTACTGATAACGGATTGTGCTGCCATCTAGTGGTTTAGTAATATATTGCAGCTTATGAAGGGGTTGGTGCATCAGGGAAGGTTTTGGTAGTGAACAGTCAAAATCACTGACCACGCCAAATATGCAACTGTGGGCCCGAGAACAAGGCACTCGGGGCAGCTCAGAAGGCTGGACGAAGCTGTTCTGAAGGGAATTAACTGTTTTGATGGGAGCAAATCCTTAGCGCATGAGAACCAGCCTGAGAGAACTTTTGCAATACTGAAGCATGGTGGAGGTACTACTATGACGTGAGGATGCTTTTCAGCCTGGAAACTGTGGTGGTGTGGTTGATTAGATACTGTCACAATCCTTTAAGAAATGAAAAAAATGGAGGCGTGGCTAAAACTTAAAAAAAAAACTTTAAAACATCTGCTGCAGGTTCCTGTTCTATACAGGCACTATACATGCTACACTTGTAGCATTAAATGATCTTTTAACACTAAAAACAAACAAAATTTGTAGAGCTAAAAAGCTTGTAGATGCACAGATTTATGAATAGACGAGGTAGATATATAAACGCCTTACGGTCCCAGGATTTCCTGCACGGCTTTCTTCACCGCGGTTATCAGCTCGGTCAACCCTGTAGACACAAAAGTATCCGTATCGTGACTCTAAAGCGAGGTCGCAGACAACTCCGGGAAGGCGAACTGAGGAAATTACCATCTCCTAGAAGGTGCTGGATACTCGACAGGTACTTCTGCTGAACTTCAGGGGGAGCCAAAGGTGTCTATGACACATCCAAAAAGAGATAAGATAAGAAACAAAACGTCACGTGCTTTCATGGAATTTATTAGAAAATTATTTTTATCCGAAGAAACAATAAGAACTGGGGGGAAAATACCGTTCCGTTTTTTGTGAGCGAGTTGTCGAGATACAAGTAGCCACCGATTATATTGAGTTGGACGCGAAGTAACACAACTAACATACAAGTGCTGTAAACCGCCACAATGCTCCGAGTAAAACCTGCAGAGTAAAGGAGAGATCATACGACCAAACTGTGTGTGTGTGTGTGTACGTGTATACATACATACATACATACATACACACACACACACACACACACACACACACACACACACACACATATATATAATTCCAAAAATTACTTACTGATTGTCTTAAGGTCCTCCCATATCTCAATCTTGTTAGCAGGCCTAAACACATTATAACAATAATTTTAATTAAATAAATACATATCCACAATTATATTTTTCTTAGATTAACAGAATCAGCTTTCACCATGAATCAGTGACTCACCTGGATTTCAGCAGTGCCGTGAGACTCTCTGAGTTCAGGTGGTGTATGATTGCCTCTCGCAGCGTGGGAAGCAGCGACAACACTGAAAATAACAACGTACACAAACATTTACAAACATTTTTACTGGTTTATTTATTGAATTTTGGGGGAAAAAAAACACACACACACACACACACACACACACACACACACACACACACACACACACACAAAAGTCTCACCTGTCATGTTACACGTCCTCTGGTTGCTCTCGAAATGGAACTGCCTCCGAGCCTGAGCGATGTACTCCGCCGTCTCGCGCTCCTGCATCTCCTGGAGCTTTCTCTGGGCGTATTTGCCAAGCAGGTAAACACCTGAGGGGCAAGATGGAGCCCAGGATGTGAAACAGTAAGTTGAAATAAGACAGTACACACCAACGAGTCATACATCATTATTTTACGTTTAACACGATCCGGTCTAAAATCAACTCCATAAGTATTTGGACAGCCGCACCAATGAAGACTTCTGCCAAATGTATCTTATTTCATGTTTTATGGCAGGTCTTTATATTCTTCTGAGCTCCACCATCATATACATTCAAAAAGCTCTGGTGGTGGTTATGTATACCTACTCTAGAGGGTTATTGTATTTGGATAGATGTTCTAATCAGCTTTTTCTTCTCAGAGAATCATCCAATAAAGGCAGGCTCTGGGGTTACATCCCTCCCCCTGTTTTTTTTTTTTTTTTTGCAAGAATGTACCAAAGGAAAACTCAGCAAAAATTAAAACAGACTCCGGATTGGTGTATTTATTTATTTATCTATCTCCTTGCAAATAAAGGATGCATGCATGCATGCATAAATAAATAAATAAAAATAATAATAATAATAGCCTGATTGTGGTTCGACACCTTGAACTAAAGCCCACTGTGTCGTGGATAAAAATATTTGTGACCAAATTATGTAGATTATTATACAGCAATCCTTGGTGTCCGAATACTTGTGGACCGATCTGACCCGGGTCGTCTTGGTCGTCCGACTGCTCGGGTCACGTGACCGAAAGTTTGCATCGATTGCCATTGGCACGGATTCCAACATATATAAAGTAAACAGGCTCTCTTCATAACCGTACACCGTACACATATGAATATTTATATTGTATATTTGTATGTTTATCTGCATAATATACAAGTTGTACACGCTTTGTAACGAAACAGGAGCAGGCTGTAAGGGTTTTTATGCTAGCTAGATGACTAGCATTAATATATGTATATAGTGTGCGTGTGTTACCTCCAGCAAAAGCTCCGGCGAATATAAACTTCCTTTTATGACGTTTAATAAAGTTCCACGTTGAAGACAGCATTTTTAGAAAAACAACAACAACAGGCTGCTTAATTTATATTAATATTATATTTAAAAACGCTTTAAAAACGAAGTAATACATAGATATTAGTGTTCGCACTGCACAAGCAGTTCAACACAGCGGATTAGTACTGACACGGGTTGCCAGATCCCGATCAAACGGGATATCTTTATATTTAAATATGTGTATATAGGATAAACGTTTTATTACATGTACAAATACTCATGTAAAAATTAGAAAGTAGAAGAAAAAAAGTATTCAATAAAATTTTAATTCCACATAAAATATTTTCTTTTTTCTCCGCGGCTCACAAGACATATAGTTACGTCATATTTGTGCGACGTGAACAGCGCTGTAATATTTGAAAGCTAGGTTCCTCGAACATATTAATGTATGTGTTTAATTAAAAAAATATGAGGAATGTTTACGAGATTTGTTGAATATTACTTAAATAATACTTTTATAAGGCGAGTAATTAAATTGTTCATAAAGAAAATAATAGCTTCGTTTAACGTGTAATGTTTTTTACTTACGCAGCTACTCCAAACAATACTACGTTTAACGTCATAAAAATGCGACACTATATAAAAAGCGCATACTACTGACCTTCTGCGAACTCTTTAATATTAATTAAACAGCTTATGTATTAATTAATATTAAGTGATTTACACTGGCGGCGAATGTGCTGCTGCGTTTTGTATGTAATGTGACTTATCCGTCTTTTGTTTTGTTCCCCCCGGTGGAAAAAAAAGCGTCCCGTGCTTGTCGTTCCGCTTTCCGGCGATTCAGAAATAGAAGGTTTGATTTATAAAGAGAAAATAGTTAAACATATAACTATAAATAGATCCTCGAAATGAGGAGAGAAAATACAGGAACCGATGGGATGAAGGGGAATTTCTTGCGTCCTTCAGACAGCGAGATTGAACGATGGATGTCTAATGCGTTTATCATGGTACCGCAGATTCCGCATGTATTCTGAAACATTATATTGATGTTATATTGATACACATTAATTGATCAAACATTGTTTGAGCAGGCAAAAGAGGCTCTTGAGTGTGGCGAGGTCCCTGTCGGATGTCTCCTGGTGTATAACAACATGGTTTTAGGCAAAGGAAGAAATGAAGTCAATGAAACCAAAAATGTGAGTGATTGACACGAAAAGAAACAGAATCCATCACCGACAGTCAAGTGTTTTCCATCAGTTTTCATTTGTAAACAATTGTTTTTCACCATTAAACAATTAATAACCGTCCAAACATGAAACACTAGAGTAGGCATAATAAATAGAAAAGAAATAGGTGATGGGTATCACATGATGGGTATGTGTGGCAGATATTGTAATGTTAATGCTAATTCGCAATAGATGACCATTAAAACCACTTGTTTTCTATATGTGATGAAATTGTGTGTGTGTGTGTGTGTGTGTGTGTGTGTGTGTGTGTGTGTGTGTGTGTGTGTGTGTGTGTGTTTTGACCCCGGACAAGGCCACACGTCATGCTGAAATGGTGGCTCTAGATCAGGTGTTGGACTGGTGTACTGACAGAGGACTGGAGCCCAAGGAGGTGTGCAAGAGCACCGTCCTGTATGTGACCGTCGAGCCGTGCATCACGTGTGCAGCTGCACTGCGTCTGCTCCGTATCCTTCCTTCATGTCTGTCTGTCTGTCTATTGATTTAGCTAGCAGGTGTCCCAATACTTTTGGTTCTATCTATCCATCAGTCTATCTCTCAATCAAGCAGGTGTCCCAATACTTTAAGTAGGGTGTCTTTGTATCTAGTAAGTGTGCCAAGACTTTTGGCTGTCTATCTGTCCCTCTATCCATCCATCCATCCATCTAGTATCCATCCATCCATCCATCCATCTAGGTGTTGCAATACTTCTGTCTGTCTGTCTATCCATCTCTCTATATCTATCTAAATTTCTGTCTGTCTGCCTTCTACCTCTTTTTTTCCCCTTTTTGTTATTCAGTCCATACACATCAGGAAGGGAAGAAGGTGGAACTGCTAAACATGAAGTTCTTAAAAAATAAAATAATAATGTATCAGTGTCAAGGAATCTGCCCCTGCTGTAGTCCCTTGACCCCAGTGCAGATGTTCCCCTGGTGGTGTACGGGTGTAAGAACGAGAGATTCGGAGGCTGCGGTTCAGTGCTGGACGTCGCGTCAGACGATCTCCCTCACACCGGAACCTCCTTCACGGTAATTAAACGTTTACATATACACAACTTTATTTCAATCGTAATGAAGTTCAGTCAAACGGCCACCGAATCGGCCATCCTCTGACCTTGTGATAATCCGTTTGTCTTTTCCACAGTGTATTCCCGGTCACAGAGCGCAGGAGGCCGTCGACATGCTGAAGACATTTTACAAGCAAGAGAATCCAAATGGTGCTGGTTATTTACACGCCTCACTACAACAAAAGCAACATCATATTTCTTGTTATTTTATTTTCTCCTCCTGTTTGTCTTTACAGTAATGAAGCCCAAAGTGAGAAAAGAAGGCTTCAGTCCAGCAGGGGGCGCTGATACAACGCAGGGAAAAGCAGCTCAGTGTGAGGACGACGGGGAAACAGTCACATCGGACCGAGACACGAAATAACCCCTTAAACAAAACACTCCGCGGCCATAAGTTTGTGGACACTTGGTCATATGATTCGTACGTGCTTTTTTTTCGAGCCTCACTTTTCACGTTTGACATACATCTTATAAGCACTTCTAGGAAGATGGTCCACTAGTTTTTGTTGGATTTCACAAACACCACGTTGGTGAGGAGGCCTGCGGCGGCTTTCCATTTCAGAACAGAAGCCCACGTGGGTGGAAAGGTCACGTCTCCGAATACTATTCATGGAGTGCTTCATGAAAACATTCAGCACACTGATAACATTCCTGATGTTTATTAGAGATCCGTAAACAGCATCGTTATGTTTCCATTGGAACTTAAGATGCTGGAGCTGGTGTGGGGGAGGGGGGGGTGTACACTTCTGTCGCTACACAACTGTGTCTCAAAACACACTCTGCTTGAACCGTGCACTTCAGATGTCGTGATCTTGAATATAGCTCTAGTATATTCCAACATAAAGCCGTTTTTTAAAAAATAAACTATGCAAGCTAATACTTAATAAATGCGTGGGCGTGTCCATTATGCAAATGAGAAATCATTTATAAAAATTTAGTTACTGATTTTTAGGTGTTTTATTCATGCAAATAAGTGTGTGAAGGTATAACGATTAATGGACATGCCATTTATGTAAATGAGCATGGCGTGCTTATTGATTTGTGGGCGGTTCCTTTATACAAATGAGCATGGCGTTGTTTCTGGGCGTTTCCTTTATGCAGATGAGCAGGGCAAGCTTAATGATCCGTGTGTGTTTACATTATGTAAATGAACGCAGCATGCTTATTGGTTTGTAGGCGTTTTATTTATGAAAATAAGTGTGGGATGTTTAGTGACTAATGGGCGTTTGCTTTATTTAAACGAATGTGGGCGTTCCCTTTATGTAAATGAGCAAGGTATGCTTATTGATTTGTGGGCGTTTCCATGACAATGTTTATTTGCCTTTCCTTTATGCACATCAGTGTACCATTCTTTAAAGATGTGTGGGCGTTTCCTTTATTCCTATGAGCACAGCGAGATTACTGATTTGTGATCGTTTCCATTATGTAAATGAACATGGCATGCTTATTGCGTTGTGGGCGTTTCCTTTGTGTAAATGAGTGTGGTACGTTTAGTAATGTGTTTCCTCCATGTAAACGAGCATGGCATGCTTATTGCTTTGCGGATGTTTACTTACTAAACGAGCATGGCATAGTTAAGTGATTAGTGCCAGTCGCAAACGAAGGTCGCATTCTGAATGGGCGTGTTGCTTTATTCCATCAGTCCTTTATGTAAATGAGCATGACGTGTGTTTAGTGGGCGTTTCCTTTATGCAGAGGAGCGAGGCATGTGTAGTAGGGGGCGTTTCCTTTATGTAAACGAACATGGCATGTGTAGTAGGGGGCGTTTCCTTTATGTAAAGGAGCATGACATGTGTAGTAGGGGGCGTTTCCTTTATGTAAACGAACATGGCATGTGTAGTAGGGGGCGTTTCCTTTATGTAAAGGAGCATGACATGTGTAGTAGGGGGCGTTTCCTATGTGCAAATGAGAAAGGCATGCTTTGTTGGCATTTCCTTTATGGAAAGGAGCGTGGCATGTGTAGTAGGGGCGTTTCCTTTATGCAAAAGAGCGCGACATGCCTAGTGGGCGTTTCCTTTATGTAAAGGAGCATGACGCGTGTAGTAGGGGGCGTTTCCTTTATGTAAACGAACATGCCATGCGTAGTGGGCGTTTCCTTTATGTAAATAAGAATGGCGTGTGTAGTAGGGGGCGTATCCTTTATGTAAATAAGCATGGCGTGTGTAGTAGGGGGCGTGTCCTTTATGTAAATAAGCATGGCGTGTGTGGTAGGGGGCGTATCATTTATGTAAATAAGCATGGCGTGTGTAGTAGGGGGCGTATCCTTTATGTAAATAAGCATGGCGTGTGTGGTAGGGGGCGTTTTCTTTATGTAAATAAGCGAGGCATGTTTGTTTTTTTTCTAATTTCGAGGCAAGTCGATGCGAGAGAGCCCTTTCTGTTTGTCGCCTCTGCAGCGAGGGAGCGATGGTGTTAATGAGAAGACGGCGAGGTGTTGTTCTGCAGCCGATGTGCTGATAGAGAGCGCCTCAGGAAACACACACACACGCGCGCGCGCGCGCGCAAACACACACACACACACACACACACACACACACACACACACACACATACCAGACTTAAAACGTCCATAAACGTTTCCTAAGGAGGATCGGTTTAGGAAGCTGGCCGGGTGGAGGTAATTACAGAAGTGAGAAGTTCCACCGCAGTAAATCTTCACTTAACATGTGTATAGATTGTATTCCGAAAATATATTATTTCGGGAACACGAGTTGATGATAGGACGATAAAAAAAACAGGGCTGGGAGAAGGTGGTGATTTTGACAGTCTCGTTTTGGGCTGTTTCCTCTCCTCTGCCGCACTCCGACAGACGCCGTACTGGCAGGAATCTATCACGAGTTGATTCTCAGCTGTTTCTCGCTTCGAACCCCCCCCCAACCTCGGGCCTGGAACTCATATGTTTCTCGTTAAAGAAAGAGTTTAGTGGAATTGTTATCGATGGGGGATAAAAAATGGACCCGGCTTCAAATTCAAGAAATATATGCAGATATACATTATGGACAAGCGTAGTGTTGAATACATTCCATCATAACGTTACAAAAAAAAAAGCAAAAAAATTGGATTCAATCGTTTTTTTCCGTTACATAACGATTAATACAGTAATTCATACATGGTTTGAGGTATTCTGAGATCGTTCTTTGATTGAACTCAAAGAGCTGTGCTTTCATTACAGTGAGAAAGAGATGGACAAGAGGTGTGTGTGTGTGGGGGGGGTTTGGGTGGGCAATCGGTAACATCGTTCCACCGGTTATTTTGTCGTCCTCGAGTGTCTCAGTCCAGGATTGATGTCCCAACACTTGGAAGTGTGCCGACGGAAGGGCTCAGTCGTGTTTGTCCTTGTTAGACTCCAGAGCACCTGGAAGAAAGAAATCAAGAATGAATTGGTGCAAAGAAAGGACAACAATAACAATCGGTCTGTAGAGGTGTCGGGTGTGTGTGTGTGTGTGTGTGTGTGGGTGTGTGGGGGGGGGGGGGGGGGGGGGGTCTTAACCTTCTGAACAGTTGTGTGAAGTCGTAACCATCATCTGAGGGAAGGGGGCAGCTCGTAGTCTGAAGAGCCTTGCTCAAGTAATAACAGCAGAAAATTGCAGGGATTTTAACTCATTACCTTCCGAAGAGTAGTCTGAACTTCAGCACTCCCACTCCCCTCAGTCCTGGTTTAAAACCTTAATCCTTGATTCCTTGGTGGTTTAAGGCATTTGGGCTACTGATCGGAAGGGTCGGGCATTTTTCCAGCCATAGGTTAAGAAGCACTGAGGATTGAGGCACCTTGTTTAGAAGGCTTGCAGTAGCAGCATGGAGGTGCCGGGATTTGATCTCATGACCTACTGAGAACTGATTGGAGGATTAAGAACTGTAGTGGATCTACAGGTTGTAACTGGAAGGTGAGAATGCTGTGGGTCTGGGATTGAATGCTACACTATGAGAACCGGGTGGATTGTGGGTCAGTGTGGATCAGGTGGGAGGCCGAGACGACTTCACCATCTGCTGTTATCAGACTGCTCACACTCCCATCTGTTTCTGACACCCACCGTGTTCATAATGCTACTATGTGTGGGTGCGGCGCGGTGCAGCGCGGCGCGGCTGATACACAAATTACATACATACAACTTGCATACAAACACCATACATACACAAAACATACAACTTGCATACACAAAAAACATACAAATTACATACATACACAAAACATAGCAATTATATACTTACACAATACATACAAATGATATACATACAAGTTACATCTATCTATCTATCTATCTATCTATCTGTCTAGACCTTTATTTACATCCTTCTTTTCTATCTGTCTGTCTGTCTGTCTATCTATCTATCTGTCTATACCTTAATTTACATCCTTCTTTTCTGTCTATCTATCTATCTATCTATCTATCTATCTATCTATCTATCTATCTATCTATCTATCTATCTATCTATCTATCTCTCCTTTTTTTCCATCTATCCATCTATCTGTCCTTCCTTCCTTCCTTTGTATCTATTTATTAGGATATTCTGTATTTACAGTGTTTTAATGTTGTTTTTGTGGTTATACATTGGTGGACGTTACACACACACACACACACACACACACACACACACACACACACACTGTCTATCTGTCTGTCCGTCCTTCCTTCACTCCTTCCTTTGTATCTATTCTGATGTTCTGTATTTACAGTGTTTTAATGTTGTTTTTGTAGTTATACATCGGTGGATGTCACACACACACACACACACACACACACACACACACACACACACACACACACACACACACACACACACACACACACACTTACTCCTCGATGAATCCCAGATATATGTGTTGAGGATTTCTCCGATGATGTAGTAGAAGCTGGTGAGGGCGGTGAGACAGAGGAAGAACATTGCTCTGGAGAGCGTGTCGATGTGCTCTAACAGCGGGTAGACCCACACTCCTGTCACGTTATATACCCAACACATCCTCAACAACAAAACACACACACACACACACAGAGAGAGAGAGAGAGAGAGACGAGAGAGGAAACGAGACGGTCACGTGTCACACATACTTGCAGACTTACGACAGTGGTTTCTGTACTGTGTCTGTGTTGTGCAGAATCAGTCACTGGAGTGTCGATGTGTCTACCAGGAGCATGTCGCTTTCAACACTGCTCCTATTGTCTGTGTGATGGAGCCTGTGTGTGTGTGTGTGTGTGTGTGTGTGTGTGCGCGCTCATGCTGCTGGAAACACCATTCATCTGCTTAAAACACCATACAGGTTCGAGGCCATGATTCAGGCGGGGGAGCGAGATCAAACAATCAGTCAAGAGAACTGCTTTTACCTTGTGTGTGTGTCTGTCAGTGTGTGTGTGTGTGTGTGTGTGTGTGTGTGTGTGTGTGTTATTTTTATTATTCCTTGCATTTTGGTTTTTTTTCTCTCTTTCCTTCTTTTAAGTCTTCCTATTTTCTTTCTTTCTTGTTTTTCTTTCTTTTTTCATATTCACTTATTTCTCATTATCTTCTTTCTTTCCTCAACTTCTCTTTCCTTCCTTTTTCTTCTTTTCTCACTGTTCCTTCCTATTCCAGGACTCTGCCTCCTTTTTAACTTTCCTTCGTTGTCTTCCTCCATTCCTTTTTTTTGTCTATTCCTTCTTTCTTTCCTGCTCTTCTTACTTCTTTTCCCCTCCTTTGTATTTCCTCCCTTCCTGGTCCATTCTTTAAGTTTTTAGGACTTCGTTGGAGGATTTGGATTGGATATGTTTTGGAACGTATTGGATGGAAAGTGGGGATGAAGAATCTGACGTGTAATAAAGGAGGTGTATTACAGTTAAAGGCGACGGAGTGGGAGTGAATCAGATTACTGATTACGTTGTACAATAAAGCGGATCACTTCGGGGCGATGAATCATTAAAGGTGATAGGCTCTCCCATTCTTCCTGTGAAATCTGATTGGGTCGTTATTGTTTGTGTGGCGCGGTGACTCCGGATTAGGTTCCTGCGCCAC
>JACRUU010000025.1:6429150-6509150 GCA_030449085.1 Kryptopterus vitreolus | reverse complement strand
ACACACACACACAATATGTACACATATATATATATATATATATATATATATATATATATATATATATATATATATATACAGTGGCAAGAAAAAGTATGTGAACCTTTTGGAATTTCATGGTTTTCTGAATAAATTTGTCATAAAATGTTATCTGATCTTCATCTAATTCATTGGTATTGACAAACACAATGTGTCTAAAAATAATAACACAAAAAAAATCCAATCTTTCTTGTCTTTATTGAACACAATCATTCAACATTCAAAATGGCAGTGGAAAAAGTAAGTGAAACCTTAGAATGAATAACTGGTTGACCCCCCCCCCCCTGGCAGCAATAACCTCAACCAGGCGCTTCCTGTAGCTGTGGATCAGACCTGCACATCGCTGAGGAGGAATTTTAGCCCATTCTTCCTGGCACAACTGCTTTAGCTCTGTCATATTCTTTGGACGTCTCATGTGTATGGCCCTCTTCAAGTCAATCCATAGCATCTCTATTGGGTTGAGGTCTGGGCTCTGACTTCGGCCACTCCAAAAGGCGGATTTTGTTTTTCTGAAGCCATTCTGTTGTGGACTTGCTCCGGTGTTTTGGGTCGTTGTCCTGTTGCATCACCCACTTTCTACACAGTTTCAGCTGATGTACAGACATTCTCACATTATCCTGAAGAATTGTCTGATATACTTGGGAATTCATCTTCCCCTCAATGAGTGCAAGCCGGCCAGGCCCTGATGCAGCAAAGCAGGCCCAAATCATGATGCTTCCTCCACCATACTTTACAGTTGGGATGATGTTTTCATGACGATATGCCGTGCCCTTTCTACGCCAGATGTAGTGCTGTGTGTTTTTTCCAAATGTGTTAGTTCAATCTTAGTTTCATCAGTCCACAAAACATTTTGCCAATACCGCTGTGGAGTGTCAATGTGCTCTTTTGCAAACTTAAGGCGTGCAGCAATGTTCTTTTTAGTAAGCAGCGGCTTCCTTCGCGGTGTCCTGCCGTGGATACCCTGCTTGTTCAGTGTTTTACGTATTGTAGACTCATGAACAGATATGTTAGCAAGTTCCAATGATGCCTTCAAATCTTTGGCTGTCATTCGGGGTTGTTTCTTTACCTCATTGATGAGTGTTCGTTGTGCTCTTGGTGTTATTTTGACGGGGCGCCCACTTCTAGGTAGCGTAGCAACAGTCCCAAATTGTCTCCATTTGTAGATTGTTTGCCAAACTGTAGACTGGTGAATTTCTAAAATCTTTGAAATAACTTTGTAACCCTCGCCAGCTTCATGTAAATCAATAATTCTTGATCGTAGGTCCTCTGAAAGCTCTTTTTGGCGAGGCATGGCTCACATAATCATGTTCTTCTTGTGCAGAGCAAACTCCAAAGGTTTGAGGGGTTTTTATCAGTCAAAGTATCTGTAGTCCACACCTCCAAACGTATTATCTTAACAAGACTCCAGGTGTGCTAAAAACAATTAACTCCAATGAGCTTTTTTGAGGTCATTAACTCAAGGTTTTACTTACTTTTTCCACTGCCATTTTGAATGTTGAATGATTGTGTTCAATAAAGACAAGAAAGATTGGATTTTTTTTGTGTTATTATTTTTAGACACATTGTGTTTGTCAATACCAATGAATTAGATGAAGATCAGATAACATTTTATGACAAATTTATTCAGAAAACCATGAAATTCCAAAAGGTTCACATACTTTTTCTTGCCACTGTATATATAAATAATATTTTAATTCTTACTTTCAATCTGTCTGTCAGTCCGTCCATCCAATATTCTTTTCTGTCTATCTATCTATCTGATCTTTTCTGTGTGTTTTTAGTTCTGTGTTAATGATAAATGTATTAAACTGATTCTTAACACTGCACAATAAACACTGGGTCACATGATCTGCCCTGTGTGTGTGTGTGTGTGTGTGTGTGCGCGCGTGTTAATAAGCTCCCCTAACTCCAGAAACAGAAACAGGGTGTTACATTTTCCTGGCAGTCGCCTACAAGAAGATGATCTCGTGTTTCTGACTCGAAGTGTCTTACAGCGCCGCCGTCGCTTTCCAGCAGGCCCCGGGGACACGGTGGCGACTTCCAGACCGGATTCGCTTTGCGTTAAACAATTCGGTCAGAACACACGTCGCCTCTCGATCGACTTATGCGGCATACCGTTACCGAATTCCCGCACAGAAGAAGCGCAGTGTTGTTTTGTACAGTATGTCTGCGTGGTCGAGCAGCCAGAGACGTGCCAGCAACAACACAGAGCTGCCATCTGTCAGGCTGCAGCTTTACAAAGCACTCCAGTTTCCATGCAAAAGTATCCTAGCAGTGATCAATCACGCGGGGGGATTAGGGCTATCTACCTACACAATATAAACTAAAGTATATGGACACCCGACCATTACATCATGTGAAGGGAAAGTTTCACACTACTGCACGTGCATCCATCTTTGTTCTAAAAGCACGGAAATGAAGCACAGGTGTCCCAATACTTCTGCCATTACCATGAGTTAATTCGTGATTAATCGTACTTTAATCACACTTTGTACCAAAAATAAATACTTTTCATGTTTGTAATACTTTAACTAACCGCAAAAGATGTTATAATTCTATACATTTCACTCAAAATCTCTCCCTTTAATCAACTGATTGATTGTTTACTATTTATTTTACTTGGGAAATTATTCTTTTAATATTAATTTCCTGTTCATTCATTAATTTGTTGTTCATTTGAATGTTACTTTGTTTAGTGGTGGTTTTAATTGTAAAATATGGGACGTGGCTCCTTTAAGAATTCTGTTCCGGTTGCTTTTCCATATAAACTGGTGATACGTTTAGGTCATACGGAAGCTCATTGCATTAAAAAATGCACTCTATTGCATAATACGGATTTGGGAATTGCGTAAGGTTCCATACGGTAATATAAGATAATATACTGAGGAGCTCGTACCTGTTGTGAATACGCAGCTAGTAGGCGTAATTCGGGGAAATTTAGGAAGCGTGAGTGGATGCACTGACATTTTTTATATTCGTTTGTTGTTCGAGTTTCATTTATTCGCCAACACAACGCAGAGTGAAGGAGCAGATCACTCACTCATAGTAATGCATGCTACGCTAATAATGCGTTAATAACTTTAACGCTGTTAAAGCGAATTGGCGTAAATGCTTTAATAATGTGTTAACTTTGACAGCCAAAATATATATATAAAATCCCCCATTTTAGAGCACTAGTGTAGTGAATGTAAATGCTCACGCTAATCACTAGCAATCCTACCTCACCTTCCAATCTTGGAATATGTTAACGCTTTTACCCATGATTCATTTCAGAATATCTTAGGATATTCAATTCCCTAATCACTGCAGAGGTCTCCTGTGATATCTGAGACATGCAGCTTTGCTCTGGCTAGTCTTGTTTTTGACGTTTTGTCTGCAAGCGTGACTAAATAAATGAATTCATTTGCAGGTGAAGTGTGTTAACGCAATCTGAGGTGCATTTGGCAGATGCCCATAGAATAGAATAGTATAGAATAGCCTTTATTTGTCACATATACATTACAGCACAGTGAAATTCTTTCTTCACATATCCCAGTTTGTTTTTTTTGGAAGTAGGGGTCAGAGCGCAGGGTCAGCCATGATACGGCGCCCCCTGGAGCACAAAGGGTTAAGGGCCTTGTTCACGGACCCAAGGGTGGCATCTTGGCGATACCGGTGTCAGTATCCCAGTGCCTTAAACCCCTGAGCTACACCTCTCCCCAATCCATGTTGGCAGGTTGGTAATGATGGGATTTGAATCTGCGGTCTTCCGGTCCACAGGCCAATGCCTTAACCATCTATAGATAGATCTGTCTGACTGTCTGCTGATCTGTCCCATCTGTCTATCTATCTATCCATCCGACCATCTATCTATCCATCCGCCTATAAACAATAAACCTTATTCGAAAGCAGAGCAGCAAGGTCTCGATATTTTCCATGACGCTGTTCCGCTTCTCCCGCGGATATCTCCTAACTCTGTACCTCCTTCCAGTGCTGAAACATCCCAGTAATCACAGCAGGAGTGTACAGTTAGAGACAATTTGCTGAAGCTCATCCCATCCAAATTGACCTGCGGGCTCGGGGCTTTTTTCCACTCTGACGGAAGGAATGCCAACGTGTTTAACCGAGGGTCTATGAAGCATTAGCACGGTGTGAACTTTTCTTTACTGAAAGAGGATGTTGATGACCCCAGGTGCTGAGGAAGCGATTACGTTGTTATGCAGTGGGTAAAAAAAAACAAGTCACAGAATGTTCGGTTTAGGCGAAGTCGAAATCTGTGTGCGGTATAGAATTCCCCGTTGCTCCGTTCGGGCTACTCGAGTGTAATTAGCTTCTCCTTCAGCTGCGAATAAATCGCTCCGGGAGTAATCGATACCGAATTGGACTCCGATAAATAGGTGGAGTACGGGGCGAAAAAGAGCTCCATGAATAGTTGATGGCGAACGAGGGCCGAGGGACGGCTACGGGGAGCGTATCGCCTTTGTCTGTGCTCGTTCCGGTTCTCCGCACCGCAAAAGCCCAATGTAGATGTAGACGTTGTTTTACCTTCGGTAATTAGTCGTAAAGAACCTCCGCTCCAGGGCCCTGCGTCATTTAAAGCTCTTGTGAACTAAACCTTATGAATTAAACAGGACCATCGCTGGGAACACTCCGGCCCCCGTCAAATGTCGGTTCTTCTAACGGGGGTGAAAAGGGTCTCATGGAAGATCTTCTACCTTGTAGAGAAGGGTATTCCGAACTCTTCCCTTCAGTTACACCAACATGCACATGCTCCATAGTGTGGAAGTGTCTGGAAGATCTTGAGGGGCCCCCCATTAGAGCTCGACCCTGTAGGGGTGAAATGGAGCCCATTTCAGGGTTCCTTATGTAACATTAGTCTCTGTCTGGACATTCTGTTATGATTTGTAGACATTTCTCAATTACGCTTAATGGAAAAATCGCCCTCGGTCAACGCCGATGTGGGATACACTGCAATCTAGTGGCGGGATGCCGTCACTTTGCGGGTAACACGGTCTCATGCATCGTGGGAGTTTATTGTCTATGCACACTTTAAAACAGCGTTGCCTAATTTTGTATGCCAATCATGATGGCATACAATCATACACCTTTTAAGCTCTTGCGGGGCCACAGAAAATGACTAATGACAGATTAATCACGCAGATGGGCCACATTCGGGACTTGAGGGGAAAAAATTGGTACTACGTAAAAAAACAATATGCCAAATAAAAAATTCGGACACCTGACCTTTTCGCCAATGCGAGGTTCATTCAGAAAATGTTTCCCACAATGTTGGAGGTACACAGTTATATACATCATTCATTCATCTTCTACCACTTTATCCGATCTTCCCTCGGGTCACGGGGAGTCTGTGCCTATCTCAGGCGTCTATGGGCATTAAGGCAGGATACACCCTGGATGAAATGCCAACCCATCGCAGGACACACACACACTCACACACACACACATTCATACACTAGGGACGATTTTCCAAGGTGCCAATCAACCTACCGTGCAAGTTTTTGGACCGGGGGGAAACCAGAGAACAAAAACCCTGAGGGGTTTGCAAACATGCAAACTCCACTCACACATGGCCAAGACGGGAATCAAACCCGGACCCTAGAGGTGTGAGGTGAATGTGCTAACCACTAAACCACCGTGCCTCTATCATTATTTATACCGCATCAGTTTTTTCCTTTTACTACAGTTGGTGTGCAGAAGTGGCCTTCTTGTAGTGGCCCTCTACAGAACTCCAACCCATTTGAAAGACAAACTCCAAGCGAAAGTTGAAATCTCCACAAAATGTAGTGGAAAAACCTTCCTACAACAGTGTTTATTTAGGTCCTTATAAGAGAAAAAAACACAAGGATCAAAAAGGAAGCACATCCAAATGTGATGGTTAAGGGTTCACAAACTCCAAATAATGTCTACAACAGGTTCTTAAAAAAAAAAAAAAACGTGTCTGGTTCTGTGAACAATTTGTTTGAAATGCGAAACGTCCAGCTCAGCCAGCTTGACCACGTGACGGCGTCGGGATTACGCCGCTGTAAATATTTTGCCGCATTCCATGGTACCTCGTTTTTGTTTTGTTTGTTTGTCTGCGCTTCCATGGTGACCGTCCTCTGCTTCTCCTTAGCTCACGGGAGGAAACGAGTCGTGTTACAGCGAAGCCTTGCCCTCGCTTGCTCAAGATTTCCAGACGCCACTGGCCTTCGCTAGTTCTGTCGACCCCCCACCCCCCTTTTTTTGTTACCACCTGAAATACCTACTCGGATTGCCTTACACCTGACTTTTCAAAATAACAACAAGGCCGAGCTCGGTAGCGAAGGTGTCTGCTAAAAAATATAAATGGAAGGCTTTTTATGCCAAGGTGATGAGGACCTTATTGGTCAGGAGGTGTCACATGACGACTTCGAAACAAATGTTTGGTGGGGAAACAATGGGCGTAAATAGACAGGAAGAAGAAATATAAGTAGAAGTATTTTTAGCTTTTAATGAGTAATGATTTTTTATCTCTTATAAGCAATCAAAATCCCCAGTCAGAGACTGCACACACACACACACACACACACACACACGCACACATTTAAACACCTTCAATGCAAATCTTTTTCCACACATCACCCTGTTCATATGTACACTGTTTATTATAACATACAATGCATGGTATCGTGTTGTTCCATACCTTTTTATTGGAATTCCGATTAAAAAAATGACCAACTAAACCGCAGTCATTGCAGTTCTGGGTTAATGATCAGAAGGTCAGGGGTTCATATCCCAGTTTGCCATTCTAGGAGCCCTTAAGCCTTTGTTCTGTATCAATGCTGACCAAGCACTCTGACCCCAGCTTCCTAACAACATCGAATTTCCTTGCGCGGTAATGTCTATGTGTGCCAACTAAAAACGCCTCCGTCTTTCTTTTCTTATACCTATTCCAAAAGTACTGCAGGTTGTCAGGAAACGGCCCTCGCTTCGTTTTTGAAGCGTATGCATACTCCGATGGTTTCCAGTTGCTCGCTGCTATTGTTTAAAATTCCTTTCAGTGATTCATTATGACTCGTTCTGCGTTTGAGAACAGAAACAATGCTGATCATCACATTTACCCTAAAAAAAACTCTGTAGGTTCCACTCGACTGAAAACATCACTTTATTGCGCTCACAAAAGATCGCTATACTCTCCGTGAGACACGGCTTAATTATTTCATATTCAGGTTCCAGAATGCCCTGAAAACGTTTCGTTGTGGTGACTGCGATTTCAGCTATTTTATAAGAGCAATACCAAAATTTACTACGTGAAATGAAGACTTGGTATGTTACCACCACTTGGTATCTAATGGTATGTTGTCTCGTAGTTTAATCCGCCAGCCACTAGAGGCACTGTAGAATTTTTTTTTTCATTTGGGAATATTCCCAAGAGATCTTCGGTTGCAACCTTTATTTGGACCACTGTTTAGGAGCCATGATTGTTCGTCGGTTATTGGTTAATTAATAGTGTTATACTTACCATTCCATGGTTTAGCCACTGAGGTATGAAATTATCCAAAAGTCTTGGGTATACCAGATCTCTGTCATAGATGTATAGGCTCCAGAACATTGTCACTACAAACTAGAAAACAAACAAACCAAAAACAGGGATTTAGGAGAAAATGTTATTTGTAATCATCATCCAACCTTCTAGAATTTGTTAGGCGATAAATTGGTTGTTTGTTTCGTTCCTTGGTAGTTTGGACACACAATAGGGTACAGACCAAAATAGCAAGAGCTAAATAAATAAACAGAGTGGTGAAGGACGGTGGTGAAGGTTTAGAAAAGTTCGGGTTATAGGTCTAGCTTATAACCCTTACTTATATCCATACTTACTAAAGTATGGATATTCAGGGAGGTAGACAAGAGGGCGTTACCCCCACCCAACAAGGCCAGGAGTGTAGACTCAGGCCATCTATACAGCTCCAGTGTGGACCATCATCTGGTCATGATTGGTTGCAGAACACATAAACATACACATAAACACAGCCATGTTGGATGGACAGGTTTGGAGAATATGGGCCAATTAGGTCTAGTGTCCAGCTTCATGAAGAGGAACCTTGAGATGATAGCTTGGTGGTTAAGGCATTGGGTTCTGGACTAGAAGCCAGAAGTTCAAATCCCACCTAGTTGCCACTAGTGGGACCTTGAGCAAGATTAATAACCCTTGATTGCTCTGTTGTATAAGGATAAGGGCTTCTGCCAAATGCAGCAAATGTAAATGAGGTATGGACCTTTCAGGCAAGTCATACTTGTGGGCAGACCATTACACCTGCACCATGTTGGACGGGCTGGTTTTGAAGGAAACAGGTCATTAGTGATGTTTATTCTGGCTTCCCAAATTACGGACCTTTCAGGCAGGTGAATGAGATTTTTTTTTGTTGATACAGACTCAAATCATATTGCTCCTCCAAAACAACATCTACACAGCTCCAAAATATACGAAACAAGCTCTTATCACGCACGGGTGCAGAGCGAAACAGCTGAAACTCAACAAAATAAACACAGGCATTATGGATGGACAGGTTTTAAAGGGTACAGGCCTTTGTTTTGGTTTCTTTCAGTCAAAATCATGAGCATCTGGCTTCTGAAGCGAGTGTCAATTCAGGCGACCTACACAGCTCCAGTGTGGTCATGCTAACCAATACACATAAACACAGTAATGCTGGATGGACAGGTTTGGAGAATACGGGCCAATTAGGTTGAGCGTCCAGCTTCCCGAGGTATGGACCTTTCAGGCAGGAGGATAAGATCATGTTGCTCCCATTCAGCAAGGTATGGAATAACCTCTTCTCTGATCATGCTCGGCTGGTCTGAGACCACTTCTGTGACTCTTCTCTAAAGCACTGAAAGTATGACTTGATCCCCACTCCTGGGGTGCATTTGGCAAAGGCCCTTACCTTATCCAGAGTGGCAGGCAACTGAACAATTGAGCCTTGCTCAAGGGCCCACTAGTGGCAGCTTGGTGGCTGTGAGATTTGAACCTGTGATCTTCCGGTCCAGAGCCCAATGCCTTATCCAAAAGCGACCACCTCCGACATAGCAGCTTGACCAAGAGCCCACTGCTCCAAATGCTTATGGTTATGAATACACAGAATAGTTATGTTTTGATCACAAGGAAACAATGTTTGTCATGTCAAGACCATGACAAAATAATGTCTAGACCAGGAGAAAACAAGAAAGAAAAAAAAGGAGGAGCTCAAATGCATGGCTTCATCAGCAATTGCGCTCCTCCTGAGAAGTACTGTTTGTGTGAGGAGGAACTTCCCATCCTCCCTCCTCTGCACTACCTTTGATCCCTGTGGTTTTACCTGCTCCAAAATTCCTGCTCTGGAATAAAAAAAAAACCCTATGTAAGGACATGACAGGATCCTGTTTGCATTGGACCTTTCAGTTTCCAGCAATAATCCAGTGATGGCTAAATAAACAGTGCCATCTTGGAAGAACAGGTTTGGTGAATACGGGTCATTGATGTGGTTGTCTTTTAGAAATTCCAAAGTGTCCAGCTTCCTGAGGTGTGGACTCTCCAGCCCGGTGGTTTGTTTGGATTTCGTCCATGCATAAAGTCTCTTCAGGGCGAACAATTGGTCCACGGCCCAGCCATCTACGGATCTGGCGTGGAGCAAACTCTAAACCTGGTTAATCCACTTGGCGGCTACTAGAGCAAGAAAAATGGCCTTCTATTTCAAAAATACATTTACATTATTATCGTTATTTGGCAGACGCCCATATCCAGAGTGACATACAAAGGTTGGTTAAGAGCGTTGCGCAAGGTCCCAAAAGTGGCGACTTGGTGGTTCTAACTCACAACCCTTTGATTACAAGTGCAATGTCTTAAACACTAAGCTACCACTTCCACATTGGGGCAGACGTTCGTCCGACGTCTGTTTTATAAATGTCGGTGATCCCTGTGACTGTGCATGTAGCCCCGTTCTGCCATACATATGTTGGCTGTGTTTAAATATTAGTCTCGAAAGGCTTTGATACTACCTTTTCAGCACAGTCAAATGAGGGTACAAAGCTTTGTTCGCATTATACCATGTTTTAAATACAAGTCGTTTAATTGGAATTGAAATCGGAGTGTATTGGATATTAGGGAGGTACTTTTTTTCCGCACTGAACAAGCGACGCACAGACAGGAGTCCAAGGTTATGCAATAATGCCACGTGGGACACTTTTGTTGGTTATGTGACTGGATGGTGCCAGAACGTTTTGTATGGTATTCACACTTGTGATGTTTTTCCTTTTATGATTTTAGTCTCCGTCTTGGTTCATATCGTACGTGTCATTGATCGATTCTAACCCCCTGTTTCTTCGCCTCATTGCTTGTCAAGTTTTGTCGTCGAGTCCTTGTTCCTTGGTTCTTGTATGTCAAGTTTTGACTCTTGCATCACCAAGGAATCGCCACACCTGGCGCCACACCTTTCCATGGTGCTATTTTATACTGTACTGATATTATAATGGAACTCAAATGTGTAGCCCATTCAACTGCGTGTGGATCAGACGTTAAAACATTATGACCGGCACCTTTTAGTGGATGGGATTCATCAGGCAGCAAGAGAACATCTTGTCATCGATGTTGATGTGTCAGAAGCAGGAAACATCGGCAAGTGTTAGGATTTGAAGCCTATAGTATTAAGGCCCACACAGAACACCACTGGATATGGGGGCTCAGTGGTTAAAGCGTTGGCCTCTGGACCGGAAAATCTCCGGTTCAAATCCTACCAGCACCAAGCTGCCACTAGTGGGAGCCCTTGAGCAAGGCCCCTTAACCCACAAATGCTCAGGGTAAGTCGCTCTGGAAAAGGGTGTCTGCCAAATGCCGTAAATGTAGTGTAACGGCTAGACGACTTGTTCAGAGAATCTCCAAAACTGCATTACTTGTTGGGTGTTCCCCGTCTGCGGTGCTCAGTATCTATGAACGGTATTTCAAGAGAGGAACAGCGGTGTACCAGAGACAGGGCCATGGGCAGCCAAGGATCATTGATTCACATCAAATAGCTCAAGAACATGATGATATTCTGGTAGCAAAAAGGGGACCAACATAAAATTAGGCAAGTGGTCATTAACTTATGAGCATTCATTGGGCTTATATGGGTTGATTTCATACAGGTCGAAGTCGGAATAGTTAATTTTACCTTAACAGAATTTGGCATACATTGTGTTTAAGTAAACATTGAAAACATGATTTCCCATGACCGCCGTCCGCCCGACAGTAAGTGGAATACGCTATTGCATTTGCGTAGCTTTTTCACACATATGTACTGTCCACTAAATTTTAAACTTTCTTACTCTACTCTATTTTGTCCAATCAGTCGTTCCATTTTATTTATGAGCAGATTTGGACCTTATCGTCAGCATGTGGTTCGACGTCAAGTAAAACATTTAGAGAGGAATAAATAATGGAAGAAAATCCAGACTCGAACTCGCCACAACATTGAATGTTTTTATGAAGTACTTTTGGGCTCATAATTGTAATAGATAGCAATCATAGTTTGAGTCATGGGTATCATTCTATTATCAGATTGGTTTGCTATGAACAAGGGCCAAAGTGAAATGATTGGCGGTATGATACTCACCACTCCTACAGGGAAAGCTAGCACGGCCATCATCCAGTCCCGTAGACCAATCAGCTTCCGAAGTTGCCTCTCTTGTTCCAGGTTGGCCGTGCCCTTCATCAGGAGGCTGGAAATGTCCGTCAGGACGCACACTCCGAAGAACACGGCTTGGATCACCTGGAGAAATGGAAACGGAGATCACTAATGCTAATACTAACGCAAGCACAGACGCCAGCTATGTTCTGCCGGCACTACTGGAATTATTATATATCTACAATGATATTGACATTAAAAGTCTCTTCAATGCCCACAGTATTGGCCATATAGTTCCTCACCAATTGTTCCTACGCAAGTAGCACAACATTTTTTCCTACAGAACTACAGAATGAGACCCTGAAAACCTGCTCCAGGATGACAATGTGCTTGTCAACAAATCACTAATTATCACCTGGAACGTCGCTCTAAGCCTCCCGACCTCCTCAGCTATTTCAATACATAATGTTTACAAAGCTAAATGAGCAAATATCCATAAAATCAAACAAACAAACAAACAAATAAATAAATAAAAGCTAAATGTGCTATGGGATGCTCAAAAAGCAAATCTCTTGGTCAGGTGTCCATAAAGGTTTTTTTTGAGTGTTTCAGTGAATAAAGATGTAATTGTGGCAAATGGAATTGAAAGCAGCACTGAAGCATTAGCATTCCTTTGGCTTTCATTTACACAACAAATGAAAAAAAATGGGATTCGCTTTCTTTTTTTGTTTTTTAATTCCCTTCAATATCTTTCCGCCTAAGAATGAGCTCTGTTGCAAAAATGCTTTATTTACTAGCCCCGTTTCATATGAAGAATTGTATGCTAAGCGAGGACTGAAAATGGTTCAATAAAAACGAAGGGGTAGGTCTGGTACATTTTGTTTGGGCTTTATGGTGCCATGACCAGGTTATGGCCAAGTTTAGGCTTGTTTAAGAGTTACATAGAAACCAAAGGAATATCCAGGTATCTGTTAAAAGAACTCATAGATGTCACAGACTGTAGAAGCACCTCCTGTATGGGTAGATGATGCAACCTGGAAAAGCCTTCTGAGGTACCATTTCTGACCCCGTGTTAGCGAACAAACCCAGACTTACGGCTAGAAATGGGGCTCATAAATCAGGTTTACACACTGTAAATACTTCCTACTTCTTTATTTATCTTTAAAATGTCCCAAAGATTTAACCGTGCTACCAGACAGCGTTGACAGCTCGGACAGTTCTGTAGCAACGCCATGCTGTGGTAAGTGCTCTAACAGACACTCGATTTCAGAGTGTTTTTATTTCCATTTTGAAAGCTACGCTAGCTGATAGTATGACTAGCCAAACAACAAGTGTGCGAACAAAGGGAAACTGAAATGTAGCCAGATAAATCTATATTGTCTAAGCAAAACGCTAGCTGTGGCGTGCTAATATAGCGACTTTTGAAAATAAAAGAAAGTGCTCGTTTGAGGACAAAGGTCATTATGTTTTCCTGTCAGACAGCAGGTCAGCAGTACAGTGAGTAAAATATGAGCAAAAATGAGCACATACACTAGATCAGATAATTCAATCCTACATGAAAGTGAACAGTAACAACAGTCTCTAAATTACCTTTTTTTCATTGTACATTAACCTACATAAGTACACAAGTTCGGCAACTACTTTGAGGTGCATTTACATTTTGTATTTACATTTCCGGCATTCGACAGAAGCCCTTCTATAGAGCCTCTTGTAATTTAACCTAAATACAAACAGTTTGGCGGTGTTGGGTTTTGACCTCACGACCCTAGAGGTGCACCAAACTGCACCACAATGGATACTGACAATTTGGTGTCGGCCCAAGCGATCCATTTTTTTGTCTTTTTATCTTGTATTGTTTTAGTAATTAAAAGAAAAGGATTTATGGGGTGGCATAAGAATTATGAAACATTATTAAACATCTTTATGGATTCATATTCTTGTGGCACAAATGTTTACATTAGTCTATTCAAATGTAATAAAGCCTCATTGACCTGATATCTGGATTGCTAAGATATAAATGAAATGAGATGGTATGGTAGATCGCACCTGCAGCAAGTTTTAGCCAAAGCCAAGTTTAATATTATGAAGCATGACAAACAATGCAGATTTTATATTTACAAAAAAGCTTCAGTGTGTCAAGTCCAAATCACATCTGAATATATCAATAAAATTACATAATAATATTTCGTTTTTTTAAATGCACAAGTTCTTTTTAACAGAACATTTATTTGACGTGCAATTAACCATATCTCAAAAAATAAATTGAAAAAACTTTCAGCAAAACACACATTTATTCACAATGCTCTGTTGTTGCGCAAATGTTAAAATTTTTTTTTATATAAATTACTTAAAACACCATCGCTACTTAAAAACAATTACAAGTATATTTTGTCTACTTTGAGTTTGGTTTCACTAATAAAACACATACATTTGCATTCACATTGTTAAGTATAATATTTTTTTTAATACTTTTTATATTTAAAAGTATAACTTTAAGGTAAATCTAGGACAGATAAAAATGTGCAATTAATCATGAGTAAGCACATGACAGTTGTATGAATAATTGCAATTAAATATTTGAATCGACATCCCTGGTTTTTAAACAAATGCTCCGAGCCATAGTTTGTTTGGACGACCGTTAATAAAAAAGACAGGATTTCTTGTATATGTTGTTTTTGTTTTTGTTTTTGCTTTTTTTTCTCACTGTTTCTTTGGGAAAAAAAGCAAAATGTTGTTGTTAATTGGGTCATTTATGAGCCCGAGCTAAAGGTCCAAAAAAATTCATCAAGGGAATAAATCATTGACTTTATCTCTATAAAAAAAAAAAACAACAACAACATATAAGGAGGGGGGGAAAAGCCGTATTGGAGAGGATCCACTACAGTGCATTAGGTTATATCAGGTAGCTGTCAGCGCATGCGTAGAAGCGAGCTGGCTGCCCTATATGTCTTGCTGCTGATAAAAACGTTTTCTTTCCAAGCTGCGTTTACAAAAAAAAACACTTTATTATCAACTCACGTGTGATTCCTATTAAATTCACACATTAATACGAACCCCAGCAGTTTATGTGGAAAGCATGAGTCATGTTATGTTTATACGAGCGCATTATAATAACCGGCCGCTCGCTTTTGCGCATGCGCAGAATAAAAGTTGGCACGATTTTTAATTATAGTGCAAATATTATATGATGATGATGTGATGATGATGATGTGGAGGAGGATGCCTTTCTACACGCCGATCTGCAGCTGTAGATTCTGCACACTCAGGAAGCACCTCACACACACACACACACACACACACACGCGCGCGCGCAGAATGGTTCTCTCCGGGCCTGCATGTACATTCCTGTACATTTCTTTCTTTCTTTCTTTCTTATTTTCAGAGGAACACTTACCAAATTTATGAACGTCAGAAACTTCCAGCTCCCTCCGTAGGTCTGATGCGCGGGCATGTCTATGGCTTTGTAATTGCAGATGATGGAGAAATAAGACAATAGAATGGCCACTCTGAGGATCTGGGAAGGAATGAGCGCCATCTTCTTCTCCTCTTTTTTTAAAATAAAAATAAATAAATAAATAAAATAAATATATATAAATAACAGCTAGCGTTCACCTCCTGTCGTTGTTTGTGGTCAGTGAAGGAGGAAAAGGATGCTGGGATGAAGTAGGGAGGGAGGGAGGGAGGAGGGAGGATGGGAGGCTGTTGCTATAGTAACAGATCCACTTCTATTCCCCTATATAAACTTTCAGTGGGTTATATTTTGGATTCATGGCTCATTGAATTTTTTATTTCTTAAAAAAATACTTCTATTATTATTCACATAAATCCCCTTTTAAATCCCCTCACATAAATTCTAGTTTCTTATGAACAGAAATTATTTTTATTTTTTACGTTTGTTTCTCATTTTATTGACCCCCCCCCCCAAAAAAATGGCTATTGCTGCATTTACGTCTATATATTGAGAGCTCACTGATTGTGCAATTATGCTTCCCACTTCCATTCCAGTGAAAATTTCAGAAACACCTTTTCCTCCGTAGCTTTCACAAACTTGCGCCATTATCTCATCAGCTTCACAAAGCTAGTCGCAAGTGTGTCCTGTCAAGGGTTTAGTTTGCCATGTTTCTGGACTTCTAAATGTGCTCCAGGTATCTTGTGCATAGCGAAAGGGTGTATATCCGATCTTCCCTCGGGTCACGGGAGTCTGTGCCTATCTCAGGCGTCTATGGGCATTAAGGCAGGATACACCCTGGATGGAATGCCAACCCATCGCAGGACACATATACTCACACTCACACACACATTTATACACTAGGGACAATTTTCCAAGGTGCCAATCAACCTATCGTAAATGATCTCATGAGGGTACAATAAGTGAGATTATTCGCTCTTATAATAAGATCTGTCCTTCTGGGAAGGTGTTTCACTCAATAAGGTGGAGATGAATGCGAGGAGGCCCCGGATTGTCCACCTAATTCATCCCAAATTGGGAATTCACAGGGATTGAGTTCTTTTAGAAGATCACTCAAGTCCCAGGAGCATGTGAGCATTGTCGTCCTGGACCTAGTTCTTTCTAGCGTAGAAAAATAATTACTTTTGGACACGAGTTGTAGTTTCGCTATTCAGCCACAAGGAGTAATTGCTTCAAGATGAGTGTGTGTGTGTGTGTGTGTGTGGGGGGGGGGGGGGGGGTAAAGGTGGCAAAACCGGTAATAATTATAGTCCCTATATAAACATTCCTTCAGGACTATAAAGCTTCATAGCATTTGTAGCCTTAAACTAAACAGAAACAACAAAAATAGTACAAACACATACATTGAGTTGGACTTTGGACCCACATCGCACATGTCCTAACTTTCCCTGAGACTCTGTCCTTTATAAGGCGGGACAGAAGATAAAACACGCCGCCCCCCCTCCACTGGAGGTTTTACAGTCATGGGCCATTAGCGGGCCGCTTTATAATCCCAGGTCAGGATTGACCTTTTGTCAGGTGAAACCTGTTCTTATGCAATTTCCTGGCAGCCGAGCGAAGCGAGAGGAAGCCGGGATTCCAGAGCATGACGTGGCTACGACGGGTGTATGGTTTAGAAAAGAATAAGCCCGAGGCCTCTACAGCAGTGTTGTAATTGAAGGCAGAATGAAAGAAAAAATAAAATAAAAGCTAAACTGGGTGTGGGAATAAAAAGATCAGTGTTTTCTACCACTGAATAATCTTTCATAATTAGAGATTTACAGATTTCAGACTTTTTGCATGTGCAGGACAGGATTTCAAAGGCCAGATACGAGGAAAGAAAGAGAGAGATGGAAAAGAGACGAAGAGACAAGATTGAGAGAAATAGGGAGCTGGCGATGGAGAAAGGAAGGACGATAGATGGAAAAGTGGTGGAGGGACAGAGAGAAGGGTTGATAAATGAGAGGTGGAGATAGAGACAGAGATGTGTAGGGGAAAGATGGAGGGAGATTGAAAGAGAGACAGGAAAAAAGGAAAAAAGTAGAGAAAGAGAAAGTTTAGAAACCTTAGCTTAAAGAGTTAGAGAAAGACTAAAGAACGATAGAGAAAGAGAGAGAAAGATGGAAAAGAGACAGAGTTGGAGAACTAAAAAGAACTGAGAGGGAGAACTAAAGAGAGATGAAGAAGAGAGGTAGAGAAAGATGTAGTGAGTGTGCAAGTGTGTGTGTGTGTGTGTGTGTGTGTGTGTGTGTGTGTGTGTGTGTGTGTGTGTGTGAATCATTTTATTTACGTACAAGTCAAATGACCATAATTATTGGGACACCCTGCCCTTTCCTTTCTTTCCTCCATGAAGATCTGCTTAACATGGATGTGTGTGTGTGTGTGTGTGTGTGTGTGTGTGTGTGTGTGTGTGTGTGTGTGTGTGTGTGTGTGTGTGTGTGTGTGTGTGTGGATCTTGAGTTGCCAAAGTGCGGACATGGTGCATGGTGTCCACAAACTTTTGCCACCATAAATCTACGAGACTACATGACAGCTGTTTGAATGACGTCACGGCCACGTGTCATTGCGTTTACACCCAAAGATTAATTGCAGACTACAATTCGACGTGAGCACCAATTAGATTTTCTCTATCACTCTCTTCAAGATGCGTCTCTCTTTCCTCCCTCCCACTCTCCCTCCCTTCCTCCCTTCTTTGGAACTTTTCAAAGTCCTGCTAAATATTAAAAAAAGAAATGAAAAGAAAAGAAAGCGTACAATAATTGTACGTCATAACGCGGTGACGCTTTGTGCGCATGCGTCCTGCAGGTTACTGTAGCAAGGGGGAAAAAAAGACCACGGGGGCAGGTTTCGCCTCTATCGCACTCCGGGACGGACGCGCGCTGGGGGGATCCGATGACGTCACGACCAAACACATACATACATACATATAGACAGATACGCACGCACGCACGCGCACACGCAAGCACCCACAGGCTGACGCACGCGCGCTCAACACCTTCACACCGTCGTCGCTTTTATTCCGCGCTCCATCCCTCCCTCCCTCCCTCCCTACCTCTCTCCCTCTCTCCCTGTCTCTTTTTCTTTCCCGTAGATTTCTATTCTGGGAAGCAGTGCTAGGAATAAGTCTTGTTTTTTTTTTTGTCTCCCCCCCCCCCCCCCTCGTCCAGGTTTCTCCTCCACGAGCAGGAAGCACACAAGATCACCATACCAAACACCGGACTGTTTACTCTCAACACGTCTTTATTCCGTGCATCACCTGTCCGACTTTTTTGTTTGTTTTTCTATCCGCGTTTTTTTTTTTCATCATCCTGTTCCTCAGGGAGGGAGGGAGGGAGAAAACACTCCAGGTCCAGGACTGACACCCCCCCCCTTATGTTCCTGGACGCTCCGGAAGCAAGAAGAAGATCTTGAATCGGATCACGGTGAGTGCAACGCAACAGTACACCTGAGTACCTGAGCGCGCATGTTGATGATGATGTTGATGATGATGATGCAACAGACATTGCGTGTGATTCAGATCGGCTCTTTTTTAACATTTCCCATTCTTTTATATGAATATTTTCTTTGCACGCGCACTTTAAGCCTATCCGGGGGAATACCCACCCGGTGAGCCCGCGAGAGCGCGTGCGCGTGCGCCCCGATAGCGGGAATGCTGCGTAATATCCCGTGGAATGTGCAGAGGGAGAGGCTGAACTTGAGAGCGCGTGCACTGGGATTGAGAGGGGGGGGCATCTAGAGGGGGGTGAGGGGGGGGGGGGGGGTTTTTGGGAGGGGGGGCTTAATCCTGGGGGTTCTGTTAGTAGGGGGGGGGTGGGGGGGGGTTAAACTCATAATTAATTCCTTGATTGGTTAATTGATTAGTGCATGAATAAGCACTGACTTATATAAAGGTGTCCTAATTGACAATGTGTGTTTGTCAGGTGAGTGGCAATACACAGTGTGTGTTTGTGTGTGTGTGTGTGTGCGTGCGCGCCCGGGTTAATGTGGGTGGGACGCTGGCTCGTTCCGGGAATGTTCCATGACGTGTTCTCCGTCAGTGAGAAAGGGGGAGGAGGGGACACTCGAAGGGGACTCTTGGAGTGCGGCTGTCGTTGGCACTCGAGTCCACTCGAGTTCATGAAGGAGGAGAGAGAGAGAAACAAACAAAACGAAAACAAAACAAGAACTGGGAAGTTGCTGGTGTGTTTTGTGGCTTGCCGTCGAACCCACAACCTTATGCATTCGCTGTATGAATGTGTGTTGTTGAAAAGACGTTATTGAAGCTTATTTCTGAAGGTGAATTCAGTGTATTGTGTTGTTTCTGTGTTGGATGCGCTGTTCTATGCCATATTCAGTGTCATGGTCTATGTTCCAACCCCTGTTCTGTGGCATGTTCTATCCCAAAAAGGCGCTCGCGTGAACAATTCCCATTTTCTGTTTGTCAAGTGTCTACAAACTTATGGGACGAAGGAAAAGTGAGGGAAAGAGTTAAAGTTATGAGTTAAGGATTAGGTTTAATGGTAATCATTAGGTTTAAGGGTTAGGGATTAGAGGTAAGGGTTAACTCTAAAGTAAAGGATTAGGTTTAAGGGTTAGGGATTAGAGTTAAGGGTTATCGCTAAAGAAAAGGGTTATGTTTAAAGGCTAGGGATTAGAGTTAAGGGTTATCAATAAGGCAAAGTTTTAATTTTAGTTTTAGGGTTTTAGTTTAATTTTTAATTTTAGTTTAGTTTAGGGTTAGTGCTAAAATAAAGGGTTAGGTTTAAGGGTTAGGGAACGTGAAGGAACATCCTCGTCCTCACGGTTCCTTCATGGAAGACGAACTCTTGATGTACGAGAGTTTGATTAGAACCATTTATGTCTATTCAGGTTGTTTTTGTTTTTGTTGGTTCTTCAGGAAGTGAAGCTCTTTCACGGCTGCTTCCTGAAGCTCGGAATGTTTAGCAAACACCACGTGTTTAATCCGTGTTTAAACCAGGTTGAAACCAGGTTGCTTTTACCGACGTTCGGGGTTCATGGATTATTTGGTGGCGCCCGAAATAGATGCGTCGCTCCACGTGCTAATTCATAAATCTCAAAATATCGTGTAGTTTTTTTCTTGAGGCGGATTTCTCTCCTTGCAGCAGGAGCCTCATTTTTCACGGCCTGTACTCATGCCCTTATTCTTTCACTCACTGCACACTACAGCGTGTGACCATAGGATGAGAAAATGGACAGATTCCTCAGTAAACAAAGAGAAAAAAAAGAAACAAACAACCCAAAACTCCATCATTTACCGATCGCATATTTATACCACGGGTCAAAGTGTTTGTTTTTCATTGCAGTAAATAGGGGTCCAGGTTTGGCTTTACACCCTGTTCACCAACAGGAAAGGAATTAGTTTTAGGGTTCAGGATAAATTTATGGATTTAGGGTTACAGGGTTTGGGGTTAGGGTTAAGTCTTAAATTAAAGATTAGGGTTTAGGTAAAGGCTGAGGTTTAAGTGTTATGGTTAATGTTTAAATGTAAGAGTTAATGCTTAGGTTTAAGTTTTAGGATTAAAGTTTAAGGGTGAGGTTTAAGTTTGAGGGTAAGGTTTAAGGATTGGGTTTGAGTTAAAGGGTTCAGGTTTAAAGGTTAGGGATTATATTTAAAGGTCAAGCGTTAGGGATTAGAGTTAATGTTAAGGGTAGTGGTTGCAGGTTAATATTAAAGTTGAGGGATGGGGATTAAGGTTAAGGATTAAGGGATGTGGAATAGGTTTAGGGTTAAAGTTAGCATCCGAATGTAACATATGAGCTATGTTTATTAACACGCAGGTCTTTATCCGAATTTAATTCTGTACAGACGTATCACAAGTTAGTTTTGGTGGATTTGCTCTGCCTCGGTGCACACCACCTTCGCAGGCCTGTTTGCGGCGCAGCCTAGTAACGCCGCGCGCATTTGCATTTTGCCTCGCATTTGCTGCATGTCGCACTTGGCTTCTTGTCACTTTTTTTTTCGCCTGATTTCTATACCTCATCCTCCCTGTGCAGCAAGAGCGGCGCGCATAACACACCCGCGAGCAGCGACGCGCTGCACCAGTTGTGGTTAACTTTGCTAAAACTGCGTGGTGCTTCTTTGGATTTGGAAGGTGTTTGGTAAACATGAGATGAATTCACTGTCTTGTAATCTTTTTTTTAAATAGATTGCATGGAAAAAACAATATATATATTTTTATATATAGATATATAATAAAAGTTACATGCTTTTGGAACATTCCATTGCACATTGGGCACATTATGATGAGTTCCACTCTTTGGGTTAGATGTTCCACTAGATTTTGCGGTGGATTTTGTGAGATTGCCTCAAGGGTGTTAGGAAAGGCATTGTGGTGATGTTTCAGTTTATCTTCATGGGGTTTAATAGGGTTGGAGCTCTTTAGCGTTTAGGAGACCACGGAAGGACTCGTTAGGAAAGTAATTGGGTAACACTGATTCAACCAGAGAGGAAAGCAACCAAACCCCTGTAGTGCCAACCAAAACCAAGAGGAAATGAGAAATCTGAGGAACATCAGGAAGAAGATGGTCCATCAGTCTGGGGAAGTCTATAAGATCATCTCCAAGAGATTCCGACTTCATCCATCCACTGTATGACAAATCATCTACAAATGGAGCGTTCACCATGACCACAACTCTCTAGAAGCGGACGCCATCAAAACTATCATCATGAAGCACTCGAAAAAGAATCCATAGATGGCCAATCCACAAAGAAGGTGTGGTAAAGGCCGACCCACACATCACCTCTAGAGAGTTACAGACCTCTCTGATAGCATGTGGGGTAAATGTGAGGGTTGTTAGAAAGAAGCCTCTGCTCTCGAAACCCCCACAAAGCTGCCCGTTTCACCCTTCCCAGAAATGGTCTTTTGGAAGTCCATTCTTTGGACAGAGGAGCGCAAAACAAAACGAAGCCGCCATGTTTGGAGAAAAGCCAAGAACGGAATTCCAGGAAAAGAGCCTCCTCCCAACAATTCCCTCTCAAATTCTTGAAGAGAGTCTCCTGCCATCACTCGGAGAGCTGAAGCCGGGCCGGAAATGTGTGACGCAATAAGACCCTAAGTGTTTAAGCAAGTCCACCAAGGAATGGCTTTAAAGAAAGTTTTGATTGCAATGTTGGCGCTCGACCTGAAGAGGACGCTAGATCCTGGATGTCCTTCCGACCTCTGTAAGGAGGAGTGGGTTATAACCCCCCCAAAGCCATGCACTAAATAAACGTACTTTTGCACAATTCAATCTTTCATGTAGTTTTTTCGCTCGTCGCCAAATTACCTCAAAACGAACACATGCAATCGTTCGAAATGATAAAATAATCAACGTAAACCAACAGAAAAGTCAATTGGTTCATGGCAAGCACTGTATTTAACGTAACATTATATATATACACGAATACATCTTTTATATATATATATATGTATATATGTATGTGTATATGTATATATGTATGTGTATATGTATATATGTATGTGTATATAGATCTAACGCCTTCACAACATGAACGCTGCCTATGACGTCTTTGTTCACCTCATCTGCACCACAGGAAACACTCGAGGCCTCCACTTCTTCCTGTTTGAAAGTGAGAGTCTTCCTCTCTCTACCTGTCTCTCTCTCTCTCTCTCTCTCTCTCGCTCACGCACTCTTTCTCCGTATGCGCCGCTCTCTTCCCATTTTTTTTTCTTTTCCACTTTCTACACCAGCGACACTCTGAAACCTACTTCAGCGGTCCGTTATTACCCTCCTGTCTCTGCTTTTCCATCCGATCCGAGAGGACAGACCACCACCACCCCCCTTCTCCACTCTTTCTCTTTCAATCTATCTATCTATCTATCCCTCCATCTCACACTCTCTCTCTGGAGTCGTACCGAAAGAAGAAAAAAAAAATCGTGACGATGCCGTAAAGGTCCTCTCCCCTCCTCCTCTTCCCTCAAGAAGACGGACCAACAAGACGCGTAAAGCACGGCGTGTAAAGTAGGCGTCTGAAGAGGGGGAAAAAAAAACACTTTCACGCGCTGGATGGATTTTAGCGCTCGGGACACGGAGCTGGCCGTCTCCGCTGAGGACCCTAGAGGACGCGAGGGGCGGGTGTGAGGTAGGGAACGGCGGGGGCGCGAGAAAGTGAAAGAAGGCTGGCGATCAGCTGTCGAGGAGAGGAGGTGTGTGTGTGTGAGGCGCACCGAGACGAGCGGAGGATAAGGGTGGCTTTAGGAGGCCTTTCATACCGTAAAGACGAGCTGTTTTATTTGTGTGTGTGTGTGTGTGTATATACACACACATACATACATACATACATACACATGTGTGTGTGTGTTTATTTGTTTAACACTCCCTCTCTCTTGGAAACAGGGTGTGTTAGGAGCGTGTTTGCCTGGCTTAACTTGCACGACAACTCGGGGACAAGAAGCCAAAGGTAACGTCTGACATTTCTATCCCGTGTGCGATGTTTTCCTTTCTTCTGTTTACCGTTTTTTTTTTTTTTTGTTTTTTTTTTTTTTTTTTTTTTTTTTTTACCCATACGTTCACACCGACACACACACACACCACACACACACACACACACACACACACACACACAGGACTCCTGCGGTGATCTAGACACTTTCTATCGAACCAAACAACCCAACCTGTAATATTGATTTCATTTAGTGCGATTGTTTTTGTTTTTAATGCAGGCAATGCAAACGTTTATTGCGCACAGTGTCTTTTTCTGTCTCCAACTTTTTCTGTCACACCGTCGTGCCCTTTTTTTTTTCTTATTTCCTCTCCTCTATCTCTCTCGCCGTCGCGGAGATGCACGCGATCGCGAGCCCGGTGCGTTTTTGAATAAAGTCTTGCAGTGTAGCCGCGTACAGAAATAGACATGCAAAGTGTTGATAGCTATCAGGGCCTCGGGGTAAGAGCGACTCCGAGCGCACAGCTGCGAGCGAGACGCGTGGAAAAAAGGAAAAAAAAGATACAGATGAGGAGTGTGACTGTGTGTATATGTGTGAGTTGTTGGCTTGTTTTTGTGCTGTGTATAAATAACTATATATATATTGCGTGTTTTGGGTGCACTTGGCACTAGCAGGAGTGTGCCTTGAGATAATAAAGAAATGTTATTTATTTGTTTTTTTTTTAGGAAGTCTGACTTGTTAGCATGTCTCATTGCATTATGGTAGGACTCAAGCAACACTTTTGATGGCCTCCATGTACAATTATGGCTGGGAAAGTCTTGCCATCTCGATACTCGGAGGAACGAGCAGTCTCAAAGAGTGATTTGTTCATTTTGAACGAGTCTTTAATGTGATTCTGGAAGAACGAGCCATTTTTGGCGAATGAGAACGAGTATTTTTGGCGTCAGCATGGCGCCCGAGTGGATGTGTTTTTGGCGGCGTGGGTTCAGGATTCAGATCCAGAATTCATAAATATCATTGGATTATTTCTTTTTAATCGCTCAAAATCTAAGTATTTATTTTCCTCCGAGTCGCAAAGAGCGATTCGTTCGTTTTGAATGAGTCTTTAATGTGGAGCGAGCCACCTCAAAGAGCGATTCGTTCGTTTTGAACGAGTCTTTAATGTGGAGCGAGCCACCTCAAAGAGCGATTCGTTCATTTTGAATGAGTCTTTAATGTGGTGCGAGGCACCTCAAAGAGTGATTTGTTCGTTTTGCACGAGTATTGAACGTGACTCGTGAACGTGATTGAAACGGTCGTCTGAAAGAGTGATATGTTCATTTTAAACTAGTTGTTAAGGTGGCGCAGAAGAGCGAGTCATCTCAAGGAGTGATTTGTTCATTTTTAAAGTGACTCCGAGGAACAAGCAGCCTCAAAAAGTGATTTGTTTATTTTGAATGAGTCTTTAACGTGACTCGGAGGAACGAGTCACCTCAAAGAGTGATTTGTTAATTTTGAACGACACTTTAATGTGACTCAGAGGAGGGAGCCGTCTAAAGGAGTAATTTGTTCATTTTGCACGAGTCTTTAACTTGACTCAAAAGACAGATTTTAAGCTAGTTGTTAACGTGGCTCAGAATAACAAGTCGCCTAAAAGTGCGATTTGTTCTTTTTTGAACGAGTCATTACCTTGACTCGGACGAACAAGTCATCTCGAAGAATGACTCGTTCATTTCGAGTCTTTAATGTTATTTGTCAGAGCAAGTCGTCTTGAAGAGCGATTGGTTCGAGTCTTTAACCTGACATGGATGAACGGGTAGGCTTCAAAATCGATTTGTTCATTTAGAGGTCTTTAACATGACTTGGAAAAACGAGCATTCTCGATACTCAATTCTCATGTAGATTATGGACAGGAAAAAGAATCGTTCGTTCGTTGTTTTGTTATACGACTCCCATAGACGCTATGCAGCGAAAGCAGAATTGCATAATTTATCTCGCGAGTCCTCAGGTCCGAATCGTTCCTTCGTTCGCTCGCTCTCTCCTATCACATGATTCCTATAGACACTATGAAGGGGATTAAAGGAATGAGGAATCAGGTATTCCAGACCTTCTTAGTCAGTTCTTATGTTCATTTGCTTTTTTTATTTTTATTTTTTTTCCTCTGGAGCACATAAAAGCTGACAGAAGTAGCAAGGCATTTTTCTGTTTCTATGGGAACCGCCTCAAAAACTGGGCTTTGTCCTTGATGGAATCAGGTGGAGTGAAAAGCCGACAGCGGAGAAGGAGAAGGACGGAGAGAAAAATGCGATGTAGCTTGGAACACTGAGTGTGGGGTTGGTGAATGGAGAGGGGGGGAAGGGGGGGGTGAAAGTGAGAGGTCATGAGATCATCATTAACTGTTATATCTTATGGATTGAGCATTTTTGATATTGTTGTATTTGGAGCTCAGCTGAATTTGCATGGTTCAATTAAGTGACGCTTTTTTTCACTGTGGCAGAACCAGACTACTAAATTTACCCTCACTTGGTTAAACAACAGCGGTTGAGTGTTTGCAGGTGTTTGCTGCCACACGTCTCCCACACACTCTAACACACATGTGCACGTGCGCACAGAGTAGCCGTATGTATAGAGAAGGTAAGATGTATATTGGAAGGAGTTGAATGGCGTTAATTGTGAATCGTCTCGAGGGCTTGGGGCAGGTGCATACGCTGAAATGGAAGAATGGGATTCTGCAAATTAAAAATGGTGTCGTGAATCAGTGAACGAGACGAGAGATGGAGGTTGGATCAATTTTCAGTATATTTAGGCTCAGAAGAACGAGTCGTCTCAAGGAGTGATGTGTTCATTTGGACCGAGTCTTTTGCGTGACTCGGAGGAACGAGTCGTCTCAAGGAGTGATTTGTTCATTTTGCACGAGTCTTTAACGTGACTCAAAAGAAACAGTCGTCTCAAAGACCGATTCATTTGTTTTGAACTAGTTGTTAACGTGGCTCCGAATAACGACATTTTGGACATTTGGACATTTTCGACCGTAGAACCAAAGGATCAATGTTAGTTAGCATTCAAGAACCAGCAGCTCAGCCGAAAGGAGTCGATCACGAATGATTCGGCAATTTTGACACGGTTCTTCGAATCCCGTTTCTCAAAAAGCGAATCTTTTCTTAATTTCGTTCGTTTTTGTTCTTTTAATCCTTTAATCACCTTCACAGCATCTCAGCACTCGCGGGACAAAAAGCCTTGATACCGAGCTCTTAAATGCTCAAACGCTCGATTCTGTTTCCGACATTTAATGCACTGCATCCCGTCTAAGGGAGTCACGTGATCAACGAACGAACGACTCGGAGTTGACTATTCAATTCCACTTCCTGTGGAGTCACTTGAATCATCACGGATATCCCGTCATGTATGTAGAACTCTGTTGATTTTAACAAGACCCAGAACATCGAGTTGTCTCGACGCGTTCAGAAAACAGAATTGAGGAATCGTTTACTTCTCGTCATTCATTCGTTCATTCTTGTGACTCCTAACGATGTCATGAGCAATGCATCGCACCAGTCCCCTGGTCCGAATGAGTTGTCTTTTTTAATTACTTGACTCATGAATCTGTACCAGCTATTGATGATTCGTTCATAAACGATTCACCCAATTTGAACGAGGGCTTTAATGCGACTCGGAAGAACGAGTTGTCTCGACGCGTTCATTTTCGACCGCAATCAAAAAGCATCTTAAATCTCCGTGGGTGATATACAGGAAACAGAATTGAGGAATCGACTCTTCTTGTCGTTCGTTTGTTCGTTCATTCCCGTGACTCCTATAGATGCCATGAGTAGTGCATCTCACGTGTCCCTTGGCCCGAGTCGTTTGTTTGTGACTCCTATAGATGCTATGAAGATCATAGAGGGACCAAAGTAAATGACTCAAAAAGAATTCGCTCATTTTGATTTTGATCTTTTTGGTATCATTTTTTTTAAATTCCTGCCAATGCTGACTTCCTGATAACAGCTTCATTTGAATGTGAATAGCGAGGCACTGTGAGCTGTTGCTTCCTCTTGGACAGGGGCTGCATTGGATGGCATGTATCTATAGGCAAAGCACATGGAAAGCAGCGAGGCGAGGCGAGGCACCTACGGACCCAACAGAAAGTCAAGCCCTGCCTTCTCTCTATATCTATCTCTCTCTCTCTCTCTCTATCTCTCTTTCTCCTTCATTTCGGACCAAGCGGCTTTCGCTTCCTCTTCTTTGAACCATGCAAATGACTTGCACACGTTTTTTTTTTCTGTTTTTTTTTTTTTTTTTTTTTTTTTGGCGTGCTGCAGACTAGGACACTTCCTGTTCAGAGGCGTTTGGAATGTGCGCGAGGGGTAAATTCGTGTTGCGGGGAGAAGAGAGGAAACTTCTTGCAGCGTGTTGTCCAACGGGTTGACCAAAGTCTGTTTTTTTTTTTTTTTTTTTTTTTAATTTGTGTGCAAAGAATTCGGGGGGTGGAAAAATGGCTTGGTTCTTCACCCAACATGGTACGTCCTGTCATTACCCTCTTTCTCTAACCCCCCCCCCCCCTTTCCATTTTCATTTTCATTCAGTGGTAGAGAACCAGTGGTAGAACAGATGGTGACTTGTAGAGGTCGGTTGTGGCAACAGTCGGGGGTTGGTGGCGTTTGTGGAACAGTTGCGAGAGGTGGGCGAGTTGAGTGGACGGGGATGTATTCGAGCGGTGAAGGAGCCGCTGCTTTGTTTTTTTTTTTTTTTTGAAGCGGAAAAAAGAGTCACGTACGAATCGACATTTTTTTCTCCTGCAGGTGGCAGCGTGGGAGCTGCGCGCAGAGTCGCGGGGAGCACCGTTAACTCAATTCTCACTAGACGTTCTCAATCCTGAGCAATTCGTAAAAAAATTAGGTCCGTCAATCGATTCAGATATTTAATTTGAGATGAATCGCACGAGTCAACTCGTGATTAATCGCTTCCAATGTAGCATAAAAGAAGACTTGTCCATGTTTCTAATACTCTACTAACTATAACAGATGTTATAATTCTATACATTTCACCGCAAATCTCTCCCTTTAATAACATTATTGATTATTTAATATTAAATTACTCTTGAAATTATTCTATTATAGTATTCATTTCCTGTAAATTTCAATGTTACTTTGTTTAGTTTTGGTTTTAATTGTAAAATATGGGACGTGGCTCCTTTAAGACTTATGTTCCTTGCAATGTTCCGGTTGCTTTTCCACATAAACTGGTTATACGGAAGCGCATTGCGTTCAGAAAAGTGCGCTTTATTGCGTAATACGGATTTGGGAACGTGATGCGCTTGCGTAAGGTTAAATACGGTAACATGCGCTAATATAGTGAGGAGCTCATACGTAATACACAGCCAGTAGGCGTAATTTAGTTGTCCAGGTTTCGTTCATTCGCCAACACATCGCAGAGGGAACGAGCAGATCACTGACATAGTAATTCACACTGCATTCATCATGCGTTAATAACATTAGCGCCGTTACAGTGAATTTGCGTTAGCGCGTCAATAACGTTAACAGCCATAGTAAAAAGCATCAGGAATTTATTATATATTATATATATATATATATATATGCATATTCCTGCGTAGAGTCGCATTTAAGATTTCCTCGCGAATAAATTCACGTACGCCGCTTCGAAAAATGACACGTCGGCCCCGAAAAATGTCGTGTCTTTGCCCCCGAGGTGTTCCGAGCTCCTTTTTTTTTTTTTTTAATTAAGCACAAAAGCAATTACAATCAGTTTTTCCTCCTCTGACAGAAGAAAAAGGAAAAAGGAAAATCGTTTTCGAAAAAAAAAAAAAAAAAAAAAAGACTCCGTAGCCTTGTATGGAATGTTTTTTATTAAAAGTACGTCTGGGATCGCGGCGGTGGTGAATAATGACCTGCCCGCGCTTCGCCTCGCTACAATTTACTATTTGGATTAATGGGAGGTGAGGTTTAATTATGGAAATGCATATTATATTATATTAACCCTCATTGTTCCTGCAGAACATCAAGCACGAGGAGGAGTGAGTGTTAAAAGCCCCCGAGCGCCTTCGCCTTCTTCTCCTCCTCCTCCTCCTCATCCTCCTCCTATTCCTTCTCCTCCTCCTCATCCTTCTCTTTCTCCTCCTCATTCATCTCCTCCTTCTCCTCCTCATCCTCCTCCTTCTCCTCCTCCTCTTCCTATTCCTCCTCCTCCTCATCCTTCTCTTTCTCCTCCTCATCCTCCTCCTCCTCCTCCTCATCCTCCTCATCCTCTTCCTATTCTTCTCCTCCTCCTCCTCCTCATCCTCTTCCTATTCCTTCTCCTCCTCCCTCCTCCTCATCCTCTTCCTATTCTCTCCTCCTCCTCATCCTCCTTATTCCTTCCTCCTTCTTCTCTCTCTCCTCATCCTCCTCATCCTCTTCCTATTCATTCTCCTCCTACTCCTCCTCATCCTCTTCCTATTCCTTCTCCTCTTCCTCCTCCTTCTCTCCTCCTATTCTTTCTTCCTCATCCTCCTCCTATTCTCCTCCTCTTCCTCCTCATCTCTTCCTCTTTCTCCTCATCCTCTTCCTTCTTCTCTTCTCTCCTCCCATTCCTCCTCCTCCTCCTCCTCATCCTCCTCTTCCTCCTTCTCCTTCTCATCTTCATCATCTTGCTCCTTACCCCCAACAGCAAGGAGTTTCTGTTCACTGTCGTGTTTAAATACCAGCATCACTTCCTCTCTTCTGTACTCTTTTCTTCTCTTCTTCTCTGCTCTTCTCTTCTCTACTCTTTTCTTCTCTTCTTCTCTGCTCTTCTCTTCTCTACTCTTTTCTTCTCTTCTTCTCTGCTCTTCTCTTCTCTACTCTTTTCTTCTCTTCTTCTCTTCTGTTCTATATTCTTCTCTTCCCTTCTCTATTCTTCTCTTCCTTTCTCTTTATTTTCATTCTCTTTTCTTTAATCTTTCTACTCTTTGTATACTACTTTTTCCTTTCTATCTCTTCTCTTCTCCTCCTTCTCATCTCATCTCATTTCTTCTCATCTCTTTTCTTCACTTCTCTTTCCTTCTCTTCTCTTCTTTCAGTTCAATCTCTTTATTTTCATTCTTCTTCTTCTATTCTTTTCTATATTTTTTCTACTCTGTCTACTATTTTTTATTACCTTTCTTTCTCTTCTTTTCTTCATCTTCTGTTTTATTTGACTTTTTCTTTACTTTCACTTTACTTTCTTTTCACTGTCTTTTCTTGACTTTCTATCCTCTTCAGTTTTTCTTTCTCTTATCCTCATCTCATTTCTTCTCTTCTCTTTTTTCATCATTCTCCTCTCTTTCCCTTCTCTGCACTTTTTCACTTTCCTTTCTTTTCATTTTCTTCTCTTCACTTCTCCACTTTCAGTTCATGCTCCTTATTTTCATTCTCTTCTCTTCTCTTCACTCCTTTTGCCTTTACTTCTCTTCTTTTCTTCCCTTCTCACTTTTTATTTTACATTTTATTTATTTCACTTTCACTTTCTTTTCATTCTTTTCACTTTTTCTTCTCCTCAGCTCAGATCTTTTAGAATAGAAACATCTGTTCATCTTTTTTCATTCCTTTTACTTCAAATGTCCTCTCTTTCCCTTCTCTGCACTTTTGTTCTTTCACTTCACTTCACATTCCTTTCTTTTTCGTTCTTTCTCTTCTCTCCCCTTCACTCCTTTTTCACTTTTTCTTTCAGTTCTATTGTTTCTTTCTTTATCCGATCTCTACATTTCAGTTCTTCTCTTCACTTTTTTCTTATCTTTACCCCCTTCTCTTCATTTTGTCCTTTTCTTTCGGCTTTATTCTTATTTCATCCCTTTCTTCTTTTTTTCTTCTGTCTTGACTTTATTATTTTTTTGCCACTTCTTCCTGTTTCCTCCTGTAGATGATCACGTATTTCCCCAACTTTATTCAAAGCGAGAGAGAGAGAAAGAGAGAGAGAACTAATATTAGCGCCTTTTCTTTTCTCGGATAAAACTTGATGGAAAGGAAGGATGGCGTTTTAACCACAGAGGTGGAATTGGTGCAGCCATGGAAATCATTCTGACACACACGTTTGTTTGTTTGTTTTTCTTTTCCTCACGTCTGCGACACGTGTCCTACCCGTTTTCCCTCCACGATAACTGGAAAAAGGATGAGATCAGGATTCTATACTGAGGAAACGTCTTTGGTGTTGAATAAGTGCGTCTTTTGTATGCGGGGGGAGGATTTTTTCTTCTTCTTCTTCTTTTCTGCTCCCGCTTTCCTCCTGCAGAGGGTTGCCACCTGCGGGGTGTGATGTCAGCGGTGTCTCTTTCCCTCCTCGAAACACATGGTGCCGATGTGGTGCGGATGAGCGAGAAGAGGTGTTGCTGGTGCTTTTGCTCATGCACATGCGCGCACACACACACACACACACACACATGCACAGTAGTGCGAGGGCTGAGGAAGTGTGAAGTGCCAGCGTCAGGTCTCGAGTGCTCCCAGCGGCCCACACTGCATACACTCACCTCCGTTCATCAGCCTGCAATCTGCTCTCTGTCTGCTGCGTTCGTCTTCCTCGCGGCCCGAAAAAAGGGGGAAAAAAAAAACACGGACCGGGACACGTGAGGGCACAGGAAGATATCCCTTCGAAAAAATGCGGACTTACGATAAATGGAGCGGTTCAGGGTAGGAATTTTGATAGTAGTTTGAAAAACAAACAGACAAGAGAGAGAGAGAGAGAGAGAGAGAAATAAGTTGAAGAGAAAGAGAGAAACAAAGTGATAAGTGATTTTTTTCAGAGATATTTAGGAGGAATGGAGCGCTGAGGCATGAGGTGCTGTTACTGGAGAGAAAGAGATTGAGAGAGTGAAATATAGACAGAGAGAGAGAGAGAGACTGAAAATGAGAGAAAGAGATAGTGAGAGATGGATAAAGTGACAGAGAAAGAGAGATGTATAGAGACAGGTAGACAGATAGAGACTGAGAGGAAGACAAGCAGAGACATGGAGACAGATAGATTCAGACTGAGAGACGGATAGAGACATGGAAACATGGAGATAGAGAGATAGATATATTGAGACTGAGAGACAGAAAGAGACAGACATGGAGGCTGAGAGACAGATACAGAGAGACAGTCAGAGAAACATGGAAACAGAGAGATAGATTCAGACAGAGAGACAGATACAGAAAGACGGAAAGACAGATAGAGACATGGAGATAGAGAGATAGATATATTGAGACTGAGAGACAGATAGAGACAGACAGAAAGACAGACAGATACAACTATAAACAAATAGACAAAACATAATTTAGCAAACAAATTGGCATGTTATTTTTAGAGAAAGACAGGAACGGATTCTCTGGACTCAAAGGGAAGCCTTTCTGCTCCTGTAGGACTTTATGTGTGTGTGTGTGTGTGTGTGTGTGTGTTTGAACTGGATCAGGCTCGAGAGAGAAGAATCGGTCATTACGCTTTATCAGCTCCAGCCATCTAGAGTGTGTAAATACACGGCGGCGAATCCGAGGAAAATTGATTTCAAATTAGGCCTGGGTTGGCGCTCCGGGGAAAGCAGTAAAGACAGCAGGGAGACGGCAAAAAGAGAAAAACCTGGTGGAAGTCAGGTCACATGGATGTTTTTTTCCCGCGGTTCAAAAGGTTCCTGATCTCCCGGGTGATGTCGGTGACGTCGCCGTACCTCGAACATGCGTCGTGTCAAACGTCTCTTTGTCCCAATGGCACCAGGACGGACGGTGCGCCCTGTGACTGCGCATGCAGCATTGTGCTGCCACCTGCTGGCGTGTCAAAAAAATGATACCACATGGTTCATGAAGTACTGCCTGAGATAAATCTGCCTATGAAACGCCAACCAACATATTGTTCAGAAAAGCACCAGATCCTTTTTTTTTTTATTCCACTCCATTCGTATCTTCATGGATCTGACTGATCCTGATATTCCCTCAGGGTTCGGTAGGTGAACATAGTACAAAATATGTACCCCCTGTCCCCCCCCCCCCCCCCCCCCCCCCCCCCCCACAACACACTCACACACACCCCACAAACACGTCCTTTTGTTTAATTAGCTGTCGCAACAAATGCGTGCATCAGCCCCGGTGGATGCATTACATAACACGTTTTATAATTCAATGCATATTTCATGGCGTGCGACAGCCTGCGGTGTGCAGATGGGAATGTGAAAGAGGGTCACGTGCACTCGCTCGGAGATCCGGCGACCGAGAGGTTACAGCTTGGATCGCTTTGACTACAATGGCACATCTGATGTGCGAGTAAACAGCCTGTTTAAAGTATGGATATATATATATATATATATATATATATGATATAGATATATATATATATATATATATATATATATATATATATATATATATATATATATATATATATATATATGTATACACACACACACACAAAGATATATATGTGTGTGAATATATATATATATATATATATATATATATATATATATATATATATATATATATATATATATATATATATATATATATGTATGTATGTATGTATGTATATAGAGTGAACGAGTTTTCTATACCTCCGCCTCAGTCTTTGTCCTTTTTCCATTGTAGTGATCATTCTTAATCGTTTAACCTCGTTTAATAAAAGTGGTTGGAGGGGAAAAGCGAAAGTGAGGTGCTTGGAAAAGATTTGGATAATAGCATTTTTAGAGCTTATATCTTACGAACATAGTTAGGAGATGTGCGTAGTCAATAGCGAACGTCAGTAACAACTAACGAATAAATTCAAAATACGAACTCTTGGAACGTAACTCATTCATAAGGTGGGAGAGCGTCTGTATGTATATGTGTGTGTGTGTGTGTGTGTGTGTGTGTGTGTATATGTGTATATATATATGTGTATATATATGTATATATATATATATATATATATATATATATATATATATATATATATATATATATATATATATATAACCTAGTTGTTTTTTTTTTTCACTTATTCAGAACGATTCTTGCCAAATCAGAACCTACGCTCATGTCCAAAGCATGACTGCTTTGTCAGCTGAGTAAGTGGTAAAGTCATCACTGAGTCATTTGTCTTCCCATAAGCCCTCAGCGTGGCACCAGGTTGCAAAAAGAGATGAATAAAAAAAGGGTAAAAACAAAAAATCAACAAACCTTATAGTACATTATAGTACATTTCGAGTCACACTCACTATGATGGATCCCGTATCTCCCATTCTACAGCAGCTGTACCGGACCACGCGTTTCCTTTAATATCCTGCTTTTTGTTTATAAGCATTGCATTGGCATTTTTGTTTACAAGGCACTGGCTCCTCCTCAAGCTAAACGAATCGTCTGTCGTCCTTTCCCAAAAGTCGCTTGTCCGCAATGAAACGTCTGAAAACCCTGTAAATAAATATATTATTGGCACTGTTTGTGGCTGTATAGTGTTAAATGATTGTTATTAGTTGTTGTTTTTTTTTTATTATTATTATTATTATTATGGGAAATATTTAAGGTACAGCTTCAGTGCATCATTGGATTGCATTTCTGCTGGGAACACACAGGTCTTGGCATGTCCCTCACCCCATTTCAAACATTATGGCCTTGGTCCACCAGGATCCACACACACACACACACACACACACACACACACACACACACACACACACACACACACACACACGTCAAATAAATATAAGTCTGTATTTGTATAGCCTTTTTATGTATCTGTTCTGTACCGGAATATTTTCCATACCAAGCCTTGACAATATGTCGGTTTGTTTTGATGCTTTATGATTCTGCTTCCTGCCCCGGCTATGTTTGTTTTGTTTGTTGACTCCCTATTTATTGGCCTCGAGCGACTTATTTGAAACAATTTCTGTCAGCAAATATAATTCTGTACTTAAGTATGTTTCTCATGTATCTACACTCAATCAAGTATTCAAATATTGACGTATTTCCTTATGTTACTCAACTACATTTTGCGAAATCAGTCTTTTGTTTTTATTTGTGAGTGAATTAGAAAGGTATTATTCCTATAATGGTGTCATTTTATTATTAGTCTAGTGTTAAGTCATGGAGTAAGGTGTGCGAATCGAGCCCCTGCTCGATTCGCGCCAAGCTGCCACGCTTGGGTCCTTGAGCAAGACCCTTAACCCTCTGTTCTCCAGGGGGCGCTGTATCATGGCTCTGACCCCATGCTTCCCAAACAAGCTGGGACATGTGAAGAACAGAAGTTCACTATAATGTACTGTATATGTGACAAATACAAGGCTGATGTATTTAATATTAGGACACAAACTTTACCTAGCCGTCCTATTTGTCCTCATTCGCTCCATTCTCCATCGGAAACATTGTGTATTTTTAACTCGGGCGTGTTTGAATGTGCCTCTCGGACGTTCGTCCCCTCCACAGCGCGGTGCGAGAACATTCAAGGAACGCGAATCAATCTTAGCCGCTTATTCTGGGAACGTTCCAGAGCTGTGTGCCTGGGACACCGGTGGAATTCTGCAGGGTTGAAAGTGTCCCTGAGAATGTGGCTCGAAAAGCACTGCTTAGTCCACGCCGTGTGTGAGTTGTGTGTTATATCGCAGGATACCAGAACATAGGTTTTTTTTTTAAAGATACTTGACGCTCTTATAAGAAGGTTAAACTCTTCTAGGTCGGCTAGATTTTGTGGTGATTTCATTTAGCCACAAAACAGGTCCTGACTGTCGAGTGTGAAAAGTTACATGACCAAATACTTTGTGCCGTATTGTGTAAACAAATGAGAAAATCATGACATAGCTGTGGGCGATCCAGGGATCCATCGTCGTATCCGGGTTTGAGATAGGACGCGGTATTCGTGGAAAAAGGATAAAGAAACGAAGGATTGAACTGAAATAGTGTTTGTTGTGCTTCTGTAGGAGTCACCCTGGTCTTCACATGCTTTAGGGCTGGAGGTATTTGTAGGACTTTTGCTCGCCGGGGGTTGCTTGTGTGTGGAGGGGGTTTGGGAACCCCCGGTTTCTCATTCCTGGCTGGGAGGTTAAATCGGGTCAGTCCCATCAGGCTCATGGCTGCTTGCTAAATACCAAGGTTGGCTAGGTCGAAGATCCAGCCGTATCTCTGCTCCCTTGCGGTATGCCAGACTGATGAGAAATTCTTTCGCGATCGTTGGGACCCGACCAAGAAAGCTTTGCCTCTGGTGGACGAAATGCGAGACAGCTGCTAAACATGGGGGAAGCACCTCTCCAGGTTGCGTGACATCGAAGAAGGGAACGATTAGCAAACGTGTCACACACACACACTGAGGAAGCGAGACATCATTCCACCTTGCGAGATTTGGCTCCGCCCCGGTCAAAAGAACAATGACTTGCTTTGCTCCCTTGGCTCTCAGCCTCAGATGACTCCAGGATCGATGGAACGGGAAATAAGAGACCACTCTTGAGACCTCACAAATAGACCCTGCTTTTAACGTAGGGTTCATTCGGACGGAAAAGTGCTCACATCACGTTTTGTTTTTTTTTCGTCCAGTAGGAAGGTGGCCATTTTGGATTGGGATTTCAGATATCGTGACTGGGATTGACTTTTTCGTACGTTTTCGGATTGTCTTTGTCGATTGAACGATGGACAGTGTTGCGGCATTTGGAGACGCGTTTTTTTTTTGTTGATAAAATTGTAGTCTTTCGTAAGCTGGTTTTCCCTTCACACTGAAACAAACGGAAGCTTTTGAGAACAACTGTTCGATGCAGCGAGCTAGCGAGCTAATAAACGCCAGAAGGAGATGACTTGGGTCGAATATGATTTTCGGTTCAGATGAGCGACTTTTGAGAGGGTTGAAATCTAAAAACTGCATTTTTTTTATATGTATCTGAATTAGTGTAGACGTAACCTTTACATCGTATACGTATTTACGTATATGTCCGTCGCTTTGAATAGTAAGTTCAATGGCGTGATCCTGAGCCATATTATTAGACTTACGAACCCAAGATCCGCTCTCAAAGTACTTTAGATTCTCAGGGAAACATAATGGATTGTAGGCTGTTGACGTGAAACTATCCTCAATGATCTCCTGTTGACGAGAAATATCCCAGTCTGTGTAACTGAGTATATAAAGAAACCACGATGGAGCTTCTCCTCCCGGTGTGTCTGACAGCACGGTGGAACTACTTTGCTACTGAGAAATGTTGAATAATTCAGGATTCATACGAAACCGACTTTTTGATATCACTTTTTTTCCTCCTCAAGATGCTCGCAGCAATACTCCGGATGAAATATTGATGAAGTAAAGATGCGCTGAAAGGTTCTGTTTGTTCGGAGAGCAGATAGATCTGTTACACGGTGACTTATCGCTGAAGGAACGCTGGTTCTCGCTGCGTATTCTCGCCGCGCACCTCACCTTCCGGAAGAGACGATTACCTGTCCTTTCCAGATTTATTCCCATCTTTTCTGTGGTAATGAGCGCCCCCCCCGCCCCTTCCAGGAACTAGTTCTTGAGGGCATGGCGGTAGGGAATCGATCTTCATTCGTCATCTGCTGGACATCAGTGAGGTTGGCATTAGTATTGGAGCGGGTAAGAAGGCTCCAGTTCCGTTTGAGGAGGTTGAGGAGGTCAGGGGTCTTTGCGGGACTTGTCAAGGTGTTCTACATCAGCGGTCCTCGACCTTTTTTTTGCGCCAAAGACTCGGTTTAATGTCAGGCAATATTTTCACGGTGTGGCGGATAAATGCAACAAAACAAAATGCTTCTTTTACCCTGTTGTTAACTTGGGGGTTTCAATTTAGCCGCAGCGTCCCCTTTAAGCGAGTCATAGACGGATGTGGTGGAGAAAATCCGGTAATTTTCCAAAATAAAACATCGTTCAGAATAATAAATAAAACCGGAATAATGCAAGTTATTGTTTCTGCACCTACTGACCCGGGGGGTTCGGGGACCCACTGTTCTACGCGTCTCCTTATGTACAAGAGCATCGTGGTGATGGAGCAGCGTTTGGGCGTGTTCGTTTCAAGGGAAACTCTAATGATATACATACAAAGAATTTCTATTCCTCCATTGTGTGAGTTTTGCTTTTGTCGCAAAATTGGGTTCAAATGCCCAAAAAGCGAGATGATTATGGGATGATTATGAATGAGATGGTGAGGAACAGCACCAAATCAAACGCCATGGTCCTAAAACCCGTCTCCACAATCCATACAAAGTGTGAGAAAACATCTGTTAGATACGTCTCACATACATTTTTTTTTCTAGACCCCTTATTTTCGCTCATGTTCCCTAATCAATTGTGTACTTGATACCTTTGTCTTCTTCGTCTTCTCTCCCCCAAGGATTGTGTTTCCATTCCCATTTCCGTCCGCCTCTACCACAATAGCATACAGTGCTCCTCCGTAGGCGTCACATCCTTTTTTTTTTGTTCCGGTCTCTTCCCTGTGAGAGTGTTGTTTACAGTAAGACTTGCTCAGACAGGGAACCTGAGCCCTAGAGAATCAGAACCTCTGGTTGTTGTTTTTTTTTTTCCTCCTTTTTTTCTTCAGCAGCCTCTTTGTTGACGATCCGCAGGGGAACGGAGCGACCCCTCGGGAGGTCAGGCAAGGTCACGTATATTTAGCTGTGCAAATTGGTGGCTCAGGAACGAACAAGTAGTGCGACGGAGATATATAAATGTAAGTGAAATTTTGTGAACGGAATTGCAATGCCAGGAAGGTCTGGATAACGGTGGACGTGGAATGTAGGAATCCTCCTCAATACATACCTGTGCCTCGCAAGTCATAAACAGAGGAGTCTGTCTAGCCAGCCAGGAATAGAGAAGAGAAAGCACATCTGCAGAAGAATTTGTCTGGTGAGCTATTTTTAGTGCCAGACCTATAAACGAGGGAGGCCAGAGGAAGAGGAAGTGTTGCCTTGTTGTTATACCCGGCCTGGCATGCCGATGGACAACCCCAGGTCAAAAGCATCTAGGCCAGATTTGGTCTAAAGTTGGGCCTGATAAAGCCACTTTTAGTCCACGTCTGGTTCCTCTCAGGCCGTCTGTTTTGCGGTTGTGTCTCGTGTCGCAAAAATGTAAACGCCCGCTCGTCCGCGCAAACAGGAGCTGCTCGAGCGATGAAAGCATCTCCGAGCGTAGTCCGTTGCAGAATCCCTCGAGGGGGCCCCGGTGCTATTTTTGTTCCTGGATATGCGTCACGACTGGGTATTTTCTCTGGTGACTAGCTTACATCAGTAGGTCTCCTAGCATACGCTCTATCACTGAGTGTCTTCTGATTGATGGGAGTTTCACCAAGCAGTTTCGCTAGCCCGCTTGTATTCCTTACTCCCTCTTCAAAAATGGACAAGGGAATCACGAGCGCCGAGGAATGCAGCAGATGACCGCGGAGCCGGGCAAGCCAGGCTGGTATGTAATCTGCTCTGGTTTTGTGGACAGATATTTCCCTTCTTTGAGGGTTGCATCCGTGTGTGTGTGTGTGTGTGTGTGTGTTTGTGTGTAATAAAACGGCGCCTTGTGTTTGATGTGTGGACGTGAAAAAAGACAGAATGGAATAAGCAGGAAAGGAGTGGCGGCTGTAGATGACTTGCTCGTCTAGAGAGTGAAACTTGGGACCGGACAACTCGTTCTTTCTCTTTCAGTGCACAGCTGAAAAAAAAAAAAAAAGTCCCTTAGGGATCTGAGGATATTCGTATAGACTAGAGAGGAAATGTCAGTCCCCCCCCCCCCCGTTGCGAGGCAGTCCTGGTACGTCTGTAATTCTGTTGATATGACACTCCAAGGGAACACCAGGGAACACCAGGAAGCACCATGGGACAATCACCCGGGACGAGGTTAAAGTTCACAAAACCGGAACGCGTTCTCGTGCACGGCAAAGCCTTCCATTCATAAACCGATTCCCACACGCAGTGCCGGCAGTGGCTGCACTACAGCGTATAAACATGGGGGTAGCCCTGGCATTGAGATTACATTGACCTTGAAAGACAGTGACTCGGGTCCTCCCTCTCTCTCTCTCTCTCTCTCTCTCTATCTCTCTAGTCTCTCTCTAGTTCTCTTCCATCTCCTGTGTGGTTATGAAGTTGGAAGCTGGAGACACTCGTACGGAACGAAACCCCGCTTTGAGTGGAAATAATTTTCAAAACGCGAATGGTTCCGCAAGTCGCTTTCCATAGCGAAAGGACCGGCTCAGCCACCAAGACTTTGTCCGGGGTTACGGGTTTGACAGGATGAATGGTTTAAACATTAAACCAAGCGGATGATGCAAAACTCGGGCCTGGTTCCTCTTTTCTGTAGGCAATTTGCAGTAATAACAAAACAACAGATTTTGTTTGTTTGTTTGTTTTATATCTAGGAGAAGCGAGCAATACAAATGATTTCTGCTTGAGTTTCGGAATATTATTCACTTCAAACTAAGGTAGCATAATCAATCGTTTAATCAATAGTTTTTTTTTGTGCCAATCCACCAACCGAGCAACCTGAAGAAACAATGTACCGTATATACTGTATTTTTTTCACGTTTGCTACGTGAGATTTCGTCAACAGTGTATTTGTATTTGCGTTTTCGTAACCAAACATCCTGACGTAAAAAAAAAAATAATTAAAATGGGACTAAAAACAGGACGTTTGGTCATTTCTCAGCAAACGCTTTACATCCTGCTAGCAATCTTGTCACGTCGAGGGTTTCCAAATAAAGCTCTCGTGTCGATTTGACCGCTTGGAAGGGCTGCAGTCAGCGTTTGTGTTTTGTGTGTCGGACGTAAAAAACCCATACAAACAGGGAAGTAACGGAAAGCAGAACGCGTTAGCCGTGTTAGCACACGAGATGAAGGTGCATCCTCCTTCGACTACTGTTTCCTCTGGCAGAACAACAAGATGTAATTGTGAGCAGATGTTATTTATTTATTTATTTGTTGCTTCGTCTTATTTTCCTGGTTAGCGAAATTCGATTACGCCGATGCTAACGATAACAGTGTGAGCATGTTACATAAAGATGTGCTCTCAGAAAACAAATGTAAGCAATCAGGATTGTTGTTGATTGTTTTTTTTTTCTCTGACATACACATTACGCTAGTGATCGTGTTTTTTCCCCCCTACATTACAAAACCCGAACGATCATCTGGTGCAACCGTAAGATTTTTACCGACATTTCTTTGCATTTTGATTTTTCTGTTCCTATCTGCAAAACATTTATGGTGTATTTTTGGACGCAGCGTGTCATTTGGTGTTTTTTTTTAAACGTGTGTGTGTGTGTATATATATATATATATATATATATTATATATATATATATATATATATATATATATATATATATATATATATATATCATTCATTCATTCATTCATTCATTCATTCATCTTCTACCGCTATATCCGATCTTCCCTCGGGTCACGGGGAGCCTGTGCCTATCTCAGGCGTCTATGGGCATTAAGGCAGGATACACCCTGGATAGAATGATATATATATATATATATATATATGTATAATAAAGTAAAATATTAGATATATTATTGTAGGTGTAAGGGGCACGGTGGCTTAGTGGTTAGCACGTTCGCCTCACACCTCCAGGGTCCGGGTTCGATTCCCGTCTCGGCCATGTGTGTGTGGAGTTTGCATGTTCTCCCCGTGCCTCAGGAGTTTTTTTTCTCCGGGTTCTCCGGTTTCCTCCCGGTCCAAAAACATGCACGCTAGGTTGATTGGCACCTTGGAAAATTGTCCCTAGTGTGTGAATGTGTGTGTGAGTGTGTGTGTGTGTGTGTGTGTGCTCTGAGATCGGTTGGCATTCCATCCAGGGTGTATCCTGCCTTAATGCCCATAGACACCTGAGAAAGGCACAGACTCCCCATGACCTTAGGGAGGATCGGATAAAGCGGTAGAAGATGAATGAATGAATGAATTATAGGTGTAAATAAAAAGTCACCCCATGGCTCTGTCTTTTTCCAGAATTTTCTGTGGTGTTTTTAATAGGAATTTCTATGTGCATGTATTATATTTATATCCATATATTATTCATCTTCTACCGCTATATCCGATCTTCCCTCGGGTCACGGGGAGTCTGTGCCTATCTCAGGCATCTATGGGCATTAAGGCAGAATACACCCTGAATGGAATGCCAAGCCATCGCAGGGCACACACACATACACACTCACGCACACAATCACACACACATTCATACACTAGGGACAATTTCCCAAGGTGATAATCAACCTACCGTGCATGTTTTTGGACCGGGGGGAAACCGGAGAACCCCTGAGGCACGGGGAGAACATGCAAACTCCACACACACATGGCGGAGAAGGGAATCGATCCCCGATCCTGGCGGTGTGAGGCGAACGTGCTAACCACTAAACCACCGTGCCCCTATATATTATATTATATTATTATATATTATCTGCATAAATCCTTGCAGATTTTCAGATCTATTTGATCCGATACAGATTTTATAACCGTTTTCAAAAGGACCCACGGATTACACATTTACGGGCAAAAGTATGTGGACACCTGGCCATATGGTTCTAACCTGATAACGACCTCCTTTTTGATGAGAAAGATGATTAAATTGTGGAGACTTGTGGATGATAAGCAGGTTAGTGAGGTGAGGTGTTGATGTAGATGAGGTGAGGAGGCCTGGCGTGTAGTAAAAGTGACAAAAAGATCGTGAGGCTTTATAGCAGGTCTTCTAGTCCGACCCATGTGTAGTAGGCAGAGGTGGCTTTGTGCACAGAGATATACACGCAGGAACAGGCTCGGGGTAATTGAGGTCAAGGGGTCAATTCTAAAAGCAAGAAGTATCTTGCTAATAAGACGTGTTTAAAAAAAATAAATATTTGTATTTACCCGCACTTCTGTTTGTACATCATAAAGCATTAACGTGTGGTTTTATGCATCAAAACACGTTCACCTCAATTTTATCGCTTCATCTCCCTGGGGCTGTTTTCTCTCTCTCTCTCTCTCTCTCTCTCTCTCTCTCTCTCTCTCTTTTCTTTCTTTCCTAATAACCGCCTCTTGTTCCGTACGTGGATCCGAAACAGGATGAAACGCTTATTATCGTTTCATCACAACTGGGCGGGTCTCTGCTCCGGTGGTCATGAAAAGAGGTGACATGTCCAAGTGAGTCATGACCATAAATAATTGAAGGACTTATCACGGATCATTTTAATTTATTTATTTGTTTGTTTGTTTTTTTTGTAAACGGACTGTACGTGCATGGAAGAAAAACAAACGCATAGAATCGGAAAAAGGAGAGAGAGAGAGAAGAGCGGGCTGCTTTACACCTCCGTCCGTGGGAAGTACAATGCTTTTTTTTTCTTTTTTCTTTTTTTTTTTTTTATATAAACACTCGTCGCGTGCTCATCGGTTGGTGAGATCGAGCCGTCATGTGGCAAAACCGGTAACGCAGAATGACACATCGAAGACATCTGGGGCTGGAATGTGTAATGCAGATTTAAACAGTGTCAGACTTGTAGGTTCGTTTTTAGTCGGAGTGTGTGTGGTGTGTGTGTGTGTGTGTGTGTGTGTGTGTGTGTGTGTGTGTGTGTGTGTGTGTATGTGTATGTGTGTGTGTGTGTGTGTAAACCAGGAAGCAGCCCAGTTAGAGGACATTAATATTTGAGGTGATAATCCAGAGCTAGGTGAGCGTTACAGGATATCGGTGAATAAAAGCCCCAAGTTGAAACATTAAACTGGTGCAAGGCCTCATAAGTAGGCATGAGTTATCCCCTTTATACCGTAGTTACTCCTAAGCGTGAAAAAAATGGGCTGAATGTATAAAAATAGCGCTTGGTTTTCCTTTGAGTTTATAGACGACCATTTCGGACTGGAATCGTGTCCAATACAAACTGGACTCGCACTTGAGTATCCAGCCAATCAGAATCCAGTATATGTAGCTTGTTTGGTAGCCATTACTTCAACCAGACGTCTCCTGTAGCCACTGATCATTCTCTCGCATCAGTCTTTTGCCCTCTCCTCTCCCTTGCAGAACCTTGTGACCCAGTTGCGAGAGGTTGGAAGGACGTCGGACATGTAGCGCCCCCTTCAGGTCTAGACACAACATTTCAATCAAATTGCGATCCGGACTCTGACTAGGCCAATCAAAAGTGTGAAGCTCTCTGGCAGGAGATTCTCTTCAAGAATGTGTTAATGGGTGTGAGAAGTTTCCCTGAGTAATATAGAGGTTCCCGGAGGCAGAAATGTAGCCCCGGACCGTCACGTTTCCACCACCATGCTTCACTGTTGGAAGGAGGTTAATTTCCTAGAATTCCGTGTTGGCTTTTCTCCGAACATGGCGGATTTTATTATAAACAATGGACTTCCCAAATTCCTCTGATTTGTCCAAATGCTTTCTGGCAAAATGGAAGTTTGCTCACACATGCTATCAGAGAGGTCTTTACCTCACGTATTCTTTTTCTGGTGCTTCATGATGATGGCTGTGATGGCGTCCGCTTCTAGAGAGTTGTGGTCATGGTAAACGCACCTCCATGTAAAGATGATTTATCGTACAGTGGATGGATGGAGTCGGAATCTCTTATATGATCTTATACACTTCCCCAGACTGATGGACCGTCACCATCTTCTGCCTGATGTACCTCAGATTTCTCCTTTCCTCTCGGCATTGTTTGGCACTACAGGGGTTTGGTTGCTTTCCTCTCTGGTTGAATCACTGTTACCCAATTACTTGCCTAACGAGGTCTAATTTAGTTGGTCGGCTGAACTGAGCCCCTCGAAACAAACACATGCAAGTGATCAACGATCATAAAAACGAGTTTAAAACACAGTCATTACTTTAAAACATTTACGAGAACACTTTGTCTTCATGCTGGATGTTGAGTCCGGGTTCACTAATAATAAACATACATTTACATAAATATACATATATACTGTGTGTGTGTGTGTGTATGTATATATATATATATATATATATATATATATATTTTTTTTTTGTATATGTATATATCGAGGTCCATCCTTTCCACCTCTATCTGCTCTCTCTCCCTCGTCCTCTCTCTTTCTCTCTTCCTCCCTCTCTTTTTCACACATACACACACACACTTAATGGTCGATTGCACCATTTGTTGACTCACAGTCATTCTCTCAGGACTCCGTGTAAGAATATTTCACTGTTTACACAGACCTCAGACCAGCTGGGCCGCATGACAGCTAAGCAACACGTCGTGTTTACTTGTTCTTTATTTTTCTTTCTGTCTCTCCTCTCTCTCTCTCTCTCTCTCTCTCAATCTCAATCTCTTCCCCGTTTTGCATTACTCGCTTTTAGGTCACTCAGTTCATTTGTAGCAATGAACTGATGTCTCCAAGCAGATTTAAAGCAGTTATAAACAGTTATAACAGAATGTGTCAATGAGTGGCAACTGTGGAATGAACAGTCGTCATCCGCAACACAGAATGTCCTTTCATTTCACTTTCATCATTGTTGGTGTGTAAACAGGAGAATAAATAACATGTTGTGGACTGTCGATATTAATTCCGGTCCAAATCCATGTTGAGTTGCTCAAGAACTGCACGGATCTTTCAGGTTGTTGTTGTTGTTGTTGTTGTTGTGAACCGGAATTTTCTCTCGGATGTGTCATCCGTGAGCTTTTTGGAAACGCGGCTTCTGGAGACTGGATTATCCACTTTGGAGAGGGTTTTCAAAAATGTTTTCATTCACTGAAATCGCTGTCTGTGGAAAGAAATGTGTGTTTTGAGGAGGGGACGAATGAAAATACGCGTCGCGCCGTGGAACGAGAGGCTTTTAAAAAGGCAAAGTCGCTGCAAAGTTTTTTAAAAAGCTGGTAGGGAAATAAACAGAAGGAGGAACTGACGCAGGTGGAAGAGTCATGGATTGTGCTTTTTTGATATATAGATAGATAGATAGATAGATAGAAAGGTCTAGAGAGGTTGGAGGAGTGTTGATCTGTTCATTTACTGAAATCCACCTTCCTTATCCAAGACTTCAGCCGATCGGTCAGATATCGTTTTTGTTATTTCACCCCATGCGTTCAAAATGTATTATTATATGGTTTTTGATTCCTACACTAAAAAAAGATTACAACTCGTTTACTTTTCTCGGCTCTGTGGGAAGTTTATGAGTCACTTGATACGGAGTCATGCCTTTTTTTTTCTCTCTCTCTCTGTCTTTAGGGCAGTTTTTTTATTTCCGTGTCAAAAAATAACCCAAACTCGGCCTTTCTATTCCTGTTTATTTTTTTCCACGAAAGTCGTATTCAAGCGAGGAGGGTAGAAATTGTACGAAAATAAATAAATAAATAAATAAATAAATACATTCTGCTGGGGCTTCGTGACGCAGATTCGAACAGACCCCGGTCCCCGGTTGCCAGAGGACTGTGGAGGTGTATTGCTGCTAAAGCAGAGCTGAACCAGGGCCCTTCCTTCCCTGCGAGTCGGCGCTGATATCTGTGGCCCGCACTCTTGCTGAGATAAGCCCTCCGTGCCTTCTGTCGAGCCCGGAGCCGTGCCAGCGCCGCGAGGCGGGAGGACGGAACGGAATATCCAGCTACTCCTGAGCGGATACGACGGCTCGGGTTTTTAAGAATGAGATGTTTTCTGGGCAATTTGGCAATTATTATGAGTGCGTTTCTTTAAAAAAAAAAAAAAAAGTGAATGCGCTGAGATCAGGAAGTGAGCAGAAAGGCCCCGGGACCTTGATCACAGATGGCCCGCTGCTACAACCTCTTGTTTTTTTTTTGTTTTTTTGCTTTATAATGAAAAAAAAATGCCCAGCAAGCCTCTAGTTTGTATGAAAGTGAAGCATGGAGTGAGGCATCTGGCTTTCCCTCAGGTGAAAGGGCATTCGTCGTTGGTAAACACCCCACTTTCTTGTGTCCAGGCTCGCTCAGGTCCGCACTCCGGAAAAAAAAAAAAAAAAAAAAAAAAAAAAAAAAAAAAAAACGGGAAAAAACAGGAAAACAGGCTCCGGTCCATTATATCGCAGTGGGCCCGCGAGTCGAGCGCACCTGTCGAGGCCATGCGTTTCCGCCGTCGGCCTCCAGACGTCATGTGACGCCAAACATGTCGTACGTTTTGTCCTTATTCTAGGGCTTGTCCAAATGAATGCGTCAATTCGTTTAATGCATCGCGCATTCCTGAGCGTTTGTATTGCACATAAACGAATAAATAGACGCACGCGATTCGCCTATATCCTTTCTTTCCTCTGACATAAAGTGAAAGACCATGTTATACTCATGAGCTATGTCTGGCACAGATCCGCCGATTAAAACGGTCCGTGTGGAAACGTAGTTCGAGAGCGTTCGGTTTCACTAATGCTAAACGTGCATTTGCATCTGTGTTTATCCATGCGCATGTTGATTAGGGAATTAAACACCTGTCAAACAGATACAGAGGTGCGATTAATTGCGAGTTGGCTCACGGTGTTGAAATATTCGAAGCCTTAAAATAAAATGATTAACACCAAAATATCATCTGAAATAAGGGGGGGTTGATTGGTTAAGGAGGGGGGGGCACGGTGACTTAGCGGTTAGCACGTTCTCCTCACACCGCCAGGGTCGGGGGTTCGATTCCCGCCTAAACCATGTGTGTGTATGTGTGTGTCGAGGTTTTTTTTCTCGGGGTTCTCCGGGTTTCCGGTTTTCTCCCCCGGTCCAAAAACATGCGGTAGGTTGATTGGTACCTTGGAAAAAATTGTCCCTAGTGTATGAATGTGTGTGTGTGAGTGTGAGTGTGTAAGTGTGTGAGTGTGTGTGTGTGTAGTGTGTGTGATGTGTGTGTATGAGTGTGTGTGTGTGTGTGTGTGTGTGTGTGTGTGTGTGTGTGTGTGTGTGTGTGAGTGTGTGTGTGTGTGTGTGTGTGTGTGTGTGTGTGTGTGTGTGTGTGTGTGTGCACCTTATGATGGGTTAACATTCCATACATGGATTCCTGAAGAAACCTGAGATAGGCACAGGCAACCCACGACCCGAGAGAGAGAGGTCAGATAAATATACGTACTCTCTCTCTCTCTCTCTCTCTCTCTCTCTCTATATATATATATATATATATATATATATATAATGTCAAAAGGTTTCGAGACTAGTTTCGTGACCCACCAACAGATGGCAGTACGAGGCTGTGCACACATTCACATGGGGCACCGACCTTCAGAAGTCAGTCTGACTAAAGACATTGTCCGGTCTTTGTCTCCTCAAACGTGACTTCTTGCCGGAAAGGGCATGATCTCACTTCCGCTCCCTATTTGGCTCCTTCGTACCGTCTTAGTAAAAGATGCTCAAGAATTTGCTAAGGAATGCGGCGCAAAAGTGCGAGTGAGTAAATGTTAACAGAAACATACCGAACATACCGAAAGAAACAGGATGAACAATCGGATTTGCATGGGGGGGGGGGATCTGAATGGAAAAATTAAAGCACTTTGTATAAAAATAGAGTGAAAATAAATAAATAAATCAGCCAATCGGCAGGGTGCATGTGAGGAAGCTGAATGAAGGGGGCGGATAGCGTCAAAAATAACAAACAATTATTCATAATAATAATACATTAGAATTTAAATGGACATGTGGTTGCCAGAGCAAAAGAAATCCCACTTAAAATTTATATACATATAAAATAGACTATAAAATCAAGGTCAGATTCGCTCTCACTTCAGCGCCCCCCCCCCACTCGAGCCTGCAGCACCATGGAATGGGCTGACTTTCCATCCCATCTGCTCCTCGCCCATCGCTCCTTCAGTTCCAGGAAAAAATCTGCTGCCCTGATCATTAAGACTGGAAAAAACAGAGCTGGCTTCACTCACCAGCCTGGTGGCCTGCGCCGCTCAATTATAACACTTGTTTTTTCGGGTGACTCATTCGCATCCTGCAGTCTTTTGTATTTTATTTTAGTCCCACCTCCCTCCATTTCTTCCCTCCCACCCATCCAAAAAAAAACACAAAAAACCTTCCTTTATAAGTTTTTTCTTGCTTACATTGAGGAATGTTTTTTTTCCACTTATCCCTCACACTTTTTTTATTTTTTATTTTTTGGCAGAACACACACACACACACACACACACACACACACACACACACACATCCGTGGAAGTATTTTTAGTCAAGCAGCAATTGGTGCGAGTCGGAAAACGAAGGGATGGAAGAAGGGGAATAAATAAAAGTCACGGCGAAAGAGCAGAGGTGGGAGTCACGGGTTGCCAAGGACGAGGCAATGCTGCTCTATTTAAAAACCGCAAGAGGCTGTAGTGTGCTGCTTTCAAGAAAATGTGTGTGTGTGTGAGTGTGGAAGGAGAGACAAGGAGTATAAGGGGAGTGTGTGTGTGTGTGTGTGTGTGTGTGTGTGTGTGTGTGTGTGTGTGTGTGTGTGTGTGTGTGTGTTGTGTGTGTTTGTGAGGGTGGGGGGGGCAGCGAGGAGGAAATAGGAAACCGCCACTAGCATCATGCTTCTTAATACAGTGCCATCCGGTCTGACCGTATACTGCATCAAACATGACAGCAAGGACAGCGCGCACGTGTGTGTGTGTGTGTGTGTGTGTGTGTGTGTGTGTGTGTATGTGTGACTCTGACACTGTATTCAAAAGTGTCCAAAACTGCTGTATGTCATGTCCATTTTGCAGTTAAATTTGAGTGTATTCGAGAAAACAACTGACCTGCTGTATCAGCCGATATAATATCACACTTGTGTTGGACTGTCTAATGTATAAGGACAGAGAGAGAGAGAGAGACAGATAGACAGATGGATCAATAGATAAATGAACAGATATAGAGATAAGTTAACAGACAGATAGATAGATAAATAAACAGGGATAGATAGATAGATAGATAGATAGATAGATAGATAGATAGATAGATAGATAGATAGATAGATAGATAGATAGATAGATAGATAGATAGATAGATAGATAGATAGATAGATAGATAGATTAGATTATTACATCAATAGATCAATGGATAGACAGATGGATGGATGGATGATAGACAGATGGATGGATGGATGATGATGGATGGATAGGTAGTATGATGGATTGATGGATGGATGGATGATGGATGGATGATAGATCAGATAGATGGATAGATAGATGGATGGATGGATGAATAGATAGATAGATGGATATGTGGATGGAATGGATGGATGGATAGATAGATAGATAGATAGATAGATAGATAGATAGATTAGATTGTTACATCAATGGATCAATGGATAGACAGATGGATGGATGGATAGGTAGATGGATAGATAGGTAGGTGGATATGTGGATGGATGGATGAATAGATAGATAGATGGATATGTGGATGGATGGATGATGGATGGATGGATAGATAGATGGACGTATGGATAGATAGATGGATGGATGGGTGGATAGATGGAGGGATATATAGATAAATGGAGGGATGGATAGATGGATGGATGGATGGATGGATGGATGGATGGATGGATGGATAGAGGGAGGGATAGATGGAGGGATGATTATTGTGTAATGTATAATTAATACAGTTGTATTGTAAGTGCAGTGTTGAGGGTTATAAAGGCGTTTGTAAGACTTGTCTGCTCTCAGCATGTCGCAGGGTCACTAGAAGTGCACGGCACACCATTTACCATTTCAGAGCTAATAAATACAAGACATCTCAGAGAGAGAGAGAGAGAGAGAAAAGGGGAACGAGAAGAAAAGAGAAGAGTAGAGAAGCTCTGGCCACTTATCCGGCTCCGTTCGCGCTAACAGACTCGCCAGAAAACAATAGCGGCGTAGGAAGCCTTTTTTTTTGCAGGCCACTGTGAGAAACCAGATCTTTATTTGGTTTCTGTCTGTGTTTATCGCCCGTGGAAACAGTCAAGGCCAGCCAGGTTACAACAAGAAGTGAATCGGAGGACGAGAACGAGGAGGAAGGTGGAGGAGGAGGAGGGTTGGTGAGGAGGAGGAGAAGATGACACCTTGGTCAAATTGCATTGTTTTTAGACTCAGTTTTTTTTTAAACGTAGGCTGCTGTGAGAAATCTCAGCACAAGAACATCACTACATTCCTCTCGTGTGGGGCACCGGGACAAATGTGGACGAGCGAAGCCCAACTCAACAACGTGAAGACAAAATAATCTCGTAACTGTTTTAAAGTAACGTCGGTGGTTTAAATTGTGCAGATCACCATGAACGCGACTTTCGCTACGTTTCCACACGAACGCTTTTAATTGCGGAATTCGGTGCCTGATTTGAGACTTGGCGCGTTGGTAAATAAAAAAATTTTAAAAAACTAAAAATGAGTGTTTAGTGATTGAAACCAACTAACGAAAGAATGTTGTGAAGAAACGCGGATCGCGTTTACGTGTTTATATATATTTATATTGTTTATAAGAATGAGTTCATACAATTTGTGCAGTCTAAATGAATTCAAACGGGTATATGAAGATGTATAGAATATGTATGCACTTGAAGTGTCTGGAAACTTAACCAACCCCCCCCCCCCCCCCCTCGGGCACATACCACACACACACACACCATACACACACACACACACACACACACACACACACACACACACACAACAAACCTCTTGAGCAGATGTAGAGCATTTCTGTCTGGCCTGGAGGAAGGGAGGAATGTGGAAACCTCATAAGGAACCTCAGATTTTTCCATTCCCGCTGTGTACACATCTCATTATCAATTTTATATGAACACTTTGGAAACTCCTCCTGCCTGGGAGCCGGGGGTTTTTTAGTCTCGCCCCTTCGTGCTCCTCTACCCACCGTATGCATTCTGATGTGCCACATGGAGGACTGATTTAGTTTTTATAGCTTATTACGATGGCCAAGTCATTTAGGCATTTATATATATGTGTGTATATATATATATATATATATATATATATATATATATATATATATATATATATAAAGGCACGGGGGTACATACATTACTGAGGGTATATATATATATATATATATATATATATATATATATATATATATATATATATATATATATATATATATATATACCCTCAGTAATGTATGTAACCCCGTCACACATGCCGCTGCCGCCTTTATGCAAGTGGTGCCAAAAGCTTACAAACACACACACACACACACACAGACACACACATTGCTACCGGACAGACATTGGAGCTTCACGCTGCAACACAACGACACCTATTTACTTCCTCTCCAGGGAATGTTAATGTTCTTCACCTTGTTCCCAGTTTAACATGGGACAACATGGTGGAAATGCTACCGCACGCCTTCCTGCCTCTTTCTCGTTACCGCCGTCAAGTGAACGACGGCACGATTCAGGTTTATTAGATTTAGTCGTTTTTCACTTTTCACTTTCCACATTGGATTTATGTGGAAGATCTTGACTGACCTTTTATAGAACGAACATCACGTGCACCCGCAAGGCCTCCTCACTTCCTCGACTACACCAGGGCCGCCTACTGTAGAAATATTTGGGTCGGGTGTCCACAAACTTTTGATCATGTATAGTTACCGAAGTGTGCTTTAAAATTAAATTCTGATTTCAATATTTATCAGACTACGGTTCATAAATAATTGTATATAATAATAATTTAATATATATGTTTTTTTTTATAGCATCAGTTGACGTCCACGGATTATTTACTGCCATGATAAACGATGCCATGTACTAATGGGGTGGGGTTGGCAGCCGTAACGTAATGTGACGTAAATTCAAAACAACAAGCAAACAAAACAAACAAATTTACTGTATGGGTCAGTTGTCCACAAACTTTTGGCCTTAACTATGAAACTACGAAACGCACCGTGAGCATGAAACAGAATGAATCGCCTGACGCGGTTGTTCGCCGCACATTATGTGTTTTCATGAAAGGTCGCCGGCGCGAATGCGGCCACGCGGTCCGAAACGAAGCGCTTTGTCGTTCCCTGTCACGACAAGCAAACATCCCCGCTCAGGTTTGATCCCCGTAGACCTCATTACCACCCACAAGTTACCAGCCGCGACGAAGAAAAGAAAAAAAACCCAGAGGGTGTAGGCTGGAAAGTGAGCATGTGTAAGTAAGACACGACGCAAAGCACAACAGGAAGCGCCGGGACATACTGTGGCGGAGCTGGAAAAAAAAAATCAATTATCGTGATGGAAAACGTCCTCCCAGAAGAAACCAGGGCGATTCCTCCTTTCTTTCTGAATGAACTGTGCTCGGTGCTGCTTCCTGTCCTGCGCTGTCTCCATGACGCAGCAGCTTCTCTAATCAATGGAAAGTCATCGTCTGGAAACAAAAACCCTGTTCCTGCGGATCCGTTTCGATGTGTTATGACAGACATGGAAAATAGGCACCTCTTTTCCCTTTTTCCTTTCGCTGTGGCCAGAAAAAAAAAGAAAAAAAGCACCGTTCAAACCGGAGGAAACGTGTGTGTTTATGTGTGTTTGTGTGTGTGTGTGTGTGTGTGTGTGAGGGCGAATGAGAGTGCATCTATTCATGTGCGAATTTTTCCATGGCTTATATGTCGTTACAGGGGGAAACATGGGCCGAGTTCCACTTCCTCCACTAGGGAGCAAGCTGTTGCGACAGAGAACATACGTGTAATCCGTGTCGTTTTTTTCTTCCCAAAGGTGCTACCCTATTCGCTCAAAATCTGTTTCCGAGCGCACAAAGCGAATGTTCATAATGTGCCAGGAGCGCTTACGTGCATAGTGACGCAAATCTGGCATGCCAATAAATCACTTTCCAGATATGAGGTCCTGTTGCTGTGGGTCAAATTTGTATTCTTCATTCGCAAGAGGTTCCAGTTTCTATATTTACAAGGCGAACATGATGCAAATCTGGCATCGCATAATGGCAAAAAAAAAAGAAATTATAAAATGTGCATACCAGATCTGTAAGACGATCTCTTGACAAATTTTGTAATCTTCATTCACATGAGGTTCTAGTTTCTATATTTACAAGGCGAGCTATGGGCGCGATGATGCAAATCTGGCATCGCACAACAGCAAAATAAATAAATAGATAAATAACGTGCATATACCAGATCTGAAGTGCTGCTACTGTAAGACAATCTCTGCCAAATTTTGTAATCTTCATTCACAAGAGGTTCTAGTTTCTATATTTACAAGGTGTCAGGGGAGCTATGGGCACAATGATGCAAATCTGGCAAATCGCACAACAGCAAAAAAAAAAAAAAAAAAGTTCATACCAGATCTGAAGCTCTGTTACTGTAACACGATCTCTGACCAATTTTGTAATCTTCATTCGCAGGAGGTTCTAGTTTCTATATTTACAAGGCGAGAAATGGGCGCAATGATGCAAATCTGGCATTGCACAACGGCAAGAAGCGCGTGCCAGGGCTGCGGCCGTAGGACTATCTCAGTCAGTCTTCACTCGCAAGAGGAATGTGGAAATGGAACTATGGGCGCAATGATGCAAATCTGGCATTGCACAACAGCAAAAATAAATAAGTAAATAAATAAATAAAATGGGCATACCAGATCTGAAGCGCTGCTACTGTAAGACAATCTCTGCCAAATTTGTAATCTTCGTTCGCAAGAGGTTCTAGTTTCTATTTTAACAAGGTGTCGGGAGAGCTATGGGCACAATGATGCAAATCTGGCAAATCGCACAACAGCAAAAAATAAATAAAAATGTGCATACCAAGCGCCACTCCGAAGAAGCTCTAGATTCTGGGTTTATGAGGTCAGGAGAGCGAATGTAGTGTCGCTTTTCGTTTCGCTGGCACAGATATGGACTTCCAGACATATTTGGTCGTCGATAGTTGCATTAGGGATGCGATTTTATGTTGGGCCGGAAATTCGCTGCATCCTTGAGTTTGACGTGTGTGGTGGAGCAGATCAGGCTACGGCCGACTAATAAATGTGGTCTCGGTCTAGCTGTAGTCTTAACCCGCACCGGGAAGGATATTACACTGTATTGCATATATATTTACAACATTATCTGGACCCACATACATCATATTCTGAGTAGCATATAGGATTAGGGGGCCTTGCTCAGGGGCCCAGGAATAACAGCACGGATCTTAAATCCAATGCTTTAACCACTAAACTTTAGAGACATAGCGTTGCTCCGCCCCCTCGGTTTAACTCGAAATGATTTTACGCCTTTGAATCGGTAGTATCAACAAAAAAAATGCCTTTGTGAAAAATTTTTTTTTAAAAGAGAGAGAAATTGCAGAGCGAAAAGGCACGTACGGGAGAAAACGAGTGGAAAATGAACAGACGGGGCCTGGATGGCGTTTACCGACTGACTCAGACAGAACGCTGCACGAGCGCCAGCTCCTTGCGTCCCTTGTATAACAAGCCTGAGATTGGCACGGATGGCATGGTCTTGACTCATGGTAATATCACGCAAGGTCTGGTCCTGTTCTCGCTGCAGATGAGAAAGAGAAAAGCGGGCAGGTTCGCTTCCCACTGGAAATAAATAAATAAATAAAGCACACAAACTCAGTGACCTCGAAGCCGGATGGATTGCTTTCTTTTTTTTTTGTTAAAAAAAAGAATGGAAATATATTCATTCATCTTCTACCGCTTTATCGAGGAGATCCTGTGCCTATCTCAGGCATCTTTGGGCACGGAGGCAGGACACACCCTGTATGAAATGACAACCTATCGCAGGGCACACTCACACCCAATCAACCTGCATGTTTTTGGACCGGGAAGAAAACCAGAGAATCCGGAGAAAAACCCCTGAGGCACAGGCAGAAACTCCAGACACACATATGGCGGAGGCGGGACTCGAACCCCAGACACTGGAGGGTCACCATGCCCCCACGACATATCATTTATTTATTTATTTTTATTCATTTTCGTTATCTGTTTATCCATTCCATCATGACTAGAATAGACTTTGTCACATAAACATTACAGCACAGTGAAATTATTTTTTTGCAAATCCCAGCTTGTCTTAGTCAGAGCTCAGGGTCAGCCATGATACGGTGCCCCCTGGAGCACAAAGGGTTAAGGGACTTGCTCAAGGACTGGTAGAGTTTGGCGATGCTGAGACTCGAACCTCCGACCTTCTGATCAGTCGCCCAGCACCTTAAACCGCTGAGCTACACCACCAGCTCTTAAGAGTGGTGGTGTTTAAAGATTTGGTGTTTAAAGATCTGAACTTTCTGAAAAACAAACAAACAAACAAAAAAATCAAGAATAAATGCCCTATAATTAGTCATAATTCAAACTGCTGAAAGTTTCTTCTCAATGCTGACGCTGACGACAGGAAACGTGAAGAAAAAAAGAAGAGAAAAGACTCTCGATCTGCACATCGCGTCCTGACGCAAACACCACTTCCTCCTTTCAATCTGGAATGATCAGTCGCGGTACATTTGTAGGTGGAAGACGAATCCTGAAGGGGGGAAGGCGAGGGGAGGGGGTAGGAGGAAGATGACGGGGATGAGGATGAAGAGGGCGATGAGATGACACTGATTAACCCACTCTGAAGGCAGCCTTGTACGGCACTCTGTGATTAATCCCTATTAAAGCACCATGTGTCTCCGATGTGTCACAAGCCAAATCCTGTTCCCTAACGCGTTGATTACAGAGCGAGCCCCCCCCCCAACACACACACACACACACACACACACACACACACACACTAACCCCCCCATCCATCCCCCCCGGATCTCCTTCCTACCCGTCCGCTGTACCAGCCTTATTGTGTGTTCGGCTCCATCACGTGGCATCTCTCTCTGAAATGAATGCTTTTTTGTTTTTTGTTCATGATCAGCATTTTGGTTTCCTGATTCTGAGCTGTTTCGTAACCAGATGGATGGATGGGTGGATGGATGGATTGATGGATGAATGGATAGATGGATAGATATATAGATTGATAGATTTTAGGGTTAGTAGGTTTTTTGGGTTAAGGTTTCTTGGGGTTAGTGGGTTGGGGTTAGGATTAGAGGTTAGTGGGTTAGAGATTAAGATTAGGGGTTATTGTTAGGGGTTAGGATTAGAAATTAGTGGTATATAGTTAGGGTTAGAGATTAGGGTGAGTGGGTTGGAGTTTGAGATTAGGCTAGTAGGTTATCAGGTTTTGGGGGTTAGGTTTAGGATTAGGTTAGTGGTATAAAGTAAGGTTAGAGATTAGGGTTAGTGAGATTGAGGTTAGCTGTATACATTTAGGGTTAGAGATTAGGGTTAGTGGTATAAAATTAGGGTTAGTGAGTTGGGGTTATGGTTAGGATTAGAGGTTAGTGAGTTGGGGTAGAGATTGAGGTTAGCTGTATAAAGTTAGGATAGAGATTAGGGTTAGTGGATTGAATTTCCAGATTAGGTTAGCGGGTTAAAGTTTTTGAGGTTTTGGGGTTTAGGTGGGTTAGTTTTGGGGTATAAGGTTAGTGGGTTAGGATTTGGGTGTGTTCGGTTTAGGATTTAGGGTTAGTGGGTTAGGGTAGGGTTAGTGGGTATCAGGGTTTGCGATGGTTACGGTTAGGGTCTGTGGCATAGGGTTTGTGGGTTGGGATTAAGGTTAATGGGTTAGGGCTAGCGGGTTGGTGAGTCAGGATTAGGTTTAGGGTTAATGGATCAGAACGTTTAGAGTTGGGGGGGGTTTGTGTTTAGTGGATTAGAGTTAAGGTTAGTGCAAGATAGATAGATAGATAGATAGATAGATAGATAGATAGATAGATAGATAGATAGATAGATAGATAGATAGATAGATAGATAGATAGATAGATAGATAGATAGATAGATAGATAGATAGATAGATAGATAGATAGATAGATAGATAGATAGATAGATAGATAGACGGATGGTTGAATAGATGGGTAAATCTACAGAAAGACTGATATATTGTTGACAGTTTGTTTTCTTCTTTCTTCCTCTTCTCGTTGTGTGTTATTTACGTCTCTGCTGTGATACGTGCCTCTCGAAGCCCCGGTCATGCTCTTCCTGTGAGAAAAACATGTCAGCGCTCTAGTATTTTCTGTCTTTTGTACAACGTTGGCCAGAGAAACTCATGCCGTTGAGAATCCCACAAACGGCGATGTGGGCGGCGGTTTAAAAAAGGTCTACAGAGGATCTAGTAAGGGAAAAAAAAATGAATGGTACTTTTTCTTCTAAGAAGTTGTTCTTGGGACCTGGACGGAGGCTCGGTATTGGCCTACGCTTTACTTTGAATTAAATGCAATGTATTTTCTGACGTTCGCTGCCTTTTGGAAAGTACACAATCTCTGTAAAAAAAAATGTTTTTTTTTACATATCGATTTTTGACATAAACAGCGCCAACATTGTGAGGAAATCGACGTTTTAAACAGGTCTTCGCCCGAAGAGAAACGTGAGACTCGAACGCTGGCGGTCGCGAACGCCGGCCAACTCGCAATAAAACCCAATCCTCTGATGTCTGTTGCAGCTACGCTACGAAATTCCACTCGTATGCATTCATCTCTCAGCTGTGCTCTTTCTATTAAACCGGCCTGTCAGACAGAGGGAGGGGAGGAAGGAGGGCAAAAAAAAAAAAAAAACAATGATGGCGGGGGTGTTAACATGCAGCTGGAGAACATCAGTCTGGTCAGATGACCCGATTGTTTTTTTTTGTTGTTGTTTTTTGCGCCTCCGAACGTCACGTTAAAAAAAATGTAATACAAAAAATCCCCTGCAATCTTGTAGCACATGTTTGGGACCAAGCACTGTCTCCGGGGTTTGGCCCAAACCATCGCTCAAAAACCTCCCTTTTTTTCGGTTTCCTGCCATAAATTTTTAACCTCGCTCGTTAATTGTAAGGTAATTACGTCGTCTCGGAAACACCTCGAGCCACCGGGAGGTATTAAAGGCACCACGGAGAAGACAAGTGGGCTTTTCGGGTATTAATTATGAAGACGGAGCAGGAGAGACGGCCGAGGGCCAGCTAAACATCTGGAGAAGTTTGGTAAGGTCAGTGGTCCGGGCTTGGAAAAAAAAATAATAAAACATCCTTCGTTCTTCACTGCGAGTCCGGTCGTGTTGTCGAGGAGCATTTAACAAGCGCATGAACAAGGCAAAAAGGGTGGAGGGGGTTTTTGAGAGGGTTTGTGACGCTGGTTTCTGTGGTTGCACCACTTAAGAAGCAGAGGTGGCCGAGTCCAGGGCTCTTCCTGCCCTCCGATACAATTAACCAGTGAACGATGTTGGTGGATTACAGCGCAGTGGATAAGGCACTGGGATCTGGCACGAAAGATCACAAGTTCAAATCCCATCACCACCAAGATGACACGAGTGCGCCCCTGAGCTTTGGATAAGGGCGTCTGCGAAATGCCATAAATTTAAACATTGTGGAAGACGAGGCAGAAGGGAGGACGCGATGAATCATAACCTCAGTCGATTTGAGTTTATGCCCTGGATTTTTTTTTTTCGTTTTCTTCATTGACGTTGAGCAACAACATTACAGCATTGCACGAAGCGAATGATCTCACTCATACATCGGAGCGGTCGGGGTCAAAGGGCCTTACTTGGGGGTGGGGGGGGGGGGGGGGGGGGGCGCTGGATTTGCAGCTTGACGTGGCTGGGATTTGAACTTGCAACCTTCTGATGGGTGAAAATTGAAAAGCTCCATGGTGAAAGTGTTGCACCAATGGGAGGGAAAGACTTATAGTGATGCCAGGTTTGGGCTTTATAAGAGAGCGTGGGTGGATTCAGGAAGTTGGTGGGTGGTGGTAGGGAGGTATTAGCCCAGTGGTTAAGGCGTTGGACATCATAGGTTCAAACCCCACGACCACCAAGCTACCACTAGTGGGCCCTTGAGCAAGGCCCTTAACCCTCAATTGCTCAGTTGTAAGTCGCTCTGGATAAGAGCGTCTGCCAAATGTTGTATATATAAATGTAATGTAATGGTGGAGACCAGCAGTGTGTGGTGATATGATCAGGGCTGTGACCTGATGCATTCTGGGTCGGTTGTAGAAACTGGCGCTAGGTGGATAACGAACATGAAAAAACGCCTGAGTGATTTCATGGAAAAACATCTATTATTGCATAATTTTTTTTTTTTTTTTAATTTTTTCCCCCCCTACTGATCATTTATTACTAATTTCTGCTAAGATGGGTCACGCCGGTCTTCTCCTTTCCTCTTAAACAGCGATAAAGCCCTGTAGGTGATCACATCACCGCCAGTTTCGACATGCAGTATGTGTGAGTGGAGGTGAGAGATGTTCCCGTCCTGATAAAGCCCGCTTCCTGTGTTTACTCGCAGCGAGCGCCGGCACACATTGTGATGCAACTCCACCGAAATATCATCTTTCTCTTTCTTTTTTTTTCGGAGACTGGTTGAGACGAGGCTCATGCAGAAGCGTCTGAATGCGATGCTGTATGTGACAAATCCATCCATGGGGACAGAGGGAATTATTCCAGTTCGGTCCAGGAGGAGTCACATTACAGGCATCCCGGATCTACACAGTGTTGGATTAAATAATCCGGATAATCCAGTAGAAGGTTCAGATTAGTGATTTAGTTTTTTAAATCTTTTATTTTTTTTACTTGTGCAGTGTATGGAAAGAAGATTCTTAATCATTTGGTAGATTGGATGGATGGATGTATGAATGGATGGAAGGAGAGATGAGAAAGATAGACAGATAGTGAGAGAGAGGGAGAGAGAGATGAGAGAGATAGATAGATAGATGGATGGATGGATGGATGGATCCATTTCATACATCTCACTTAGCTAGAAAGAAAGAAAGCTTCACTTTGCTTTACTGTGTGTGTGTGTGTGTGTGTGTGTGTGTGTTTTCCTTTCTTAGACCTTAAATTCAAGCGTATTAACCTGCGAATCATGGAATAAATGCAGTATTAGAATCTGTATGATGTACCTGATGGTGTAAAGTCTGATGGTGTAGAATAACCGCGCCCCTCCCGCCGCTCATTATCCCACCTCAGTGTGTATTTTTGGCCAGGGCTCGGGATCTGCAGACAGAGTGTGGTGGATGAGAGTGGAGATATTTCATAGTGTCGTGCACGCGAGAGACAGGCCACGTCGGCTTCCGGCGCTTGCGGGGTCGGATAGACAGAATGACGGAGGAATACAGGGGATGAATGGTTGTGGTGCTCTCTTGTTAATTAGATGTATAAAACACAGTGATCTCTGTAAAGGTCAAGGTCATCTTCCAAACAATAGGTGTGTGTGTGTGTGTGTGTGTGTGTGTGTGTGTGTGTGTGTGTGTGTGTGTGTGTGTGTGTGTGTGTGTGTGTGTGTGTGTGTGGAAATCGTCCTCGTCCACGTTCTCGTTTCAAATGTCTAGAAATTGCTGTTACATATTAATAATAAAGCGTTATGAACCCTGTATGCTGGATGTTTATGTTTTTCTTCTCTCTGTACAGTGGTCTGTGTCGTCTCAGCACCCTGGCTAAAGGATCCTTTCAGGCCTTTCGGGTTCCTGCAGGTCACCTGATCGCCCAGAATTCTGTCACAGCACTTTCCGGGTCAGTTCTATTTTATATTATTTATATATATATTTATATATATAGGATATATATATATATATATATATATATATATATATATATATTACAAAGTACCCCCCTATTCAAAATGTAATAAGTCGTGTAACTTTTCAATTACTTTATAAAAGTAAAGTTATTACATTTGATTACTTTTTGATTAAATTAATTTAATTTGTCCACTAGGTGGCACTTTAAGTTAGCATTGTAAGGAAAACGTTACAAACTGTCGGAAGAAATGTTACAGGGTTAGTTACATTTTTTAAATGTTAAATCTTTTTAAATGAAACTGTATCAGAATGTTGATGGGGGGGGGGTGACAGGCATAACTTTTTCCAGGTTGTGGGGGGTCTGGGGGGGGTTGTGCATGCTTGCTACTCTTCTCCGAGCAATTATACTTCATTCTTATACAGGAAAAAAGCATATTCCCTGGGGTCACTCGCCCCGCCCCCCAGACCCCCCCGGCAACCCGCGCCGCGATTTTACATGAAATTGTTCAAATTTAACCTTATTTGTAATCTTTAACATTTTCATAAGTAACTGTAATTTAATTACCCATTTTTTTTCCTCAGTAACTGTAAAGAATTACTGTTCCTTTTATTTTGCAATTAAAATTATGTAACACCATTACATGTAACTAGTTACTCCCCAACACTGTGTGTTACGTATATACTGGGGCCAATCTGAATATTGGATTTGAAAGAAAGAAATAAACATTTTAACTTACCTGAGAAAGAAAGAAAGAAAGAAAGAAAGAAAGAAAGAAAGAAAGAAAGAAGAAAGAAACGAAAGAAGAAAGAAGCAAGAAAGAAGCAAACAGAAAGAACAAAGAAGCAAACTAAAAAACTCAATTTAATTCACCTTACAAAAAAGAAAAGAAAAGAAACAAACATACAAATGAATAAATCTAATTCAAGGTGTTTTTTTTTAAAGAAAGAGAAACAAACAAACTCATTTTAATTCACTAAATAATATTGGAGAAAGAAAGAAAGTAAAACAAACAAATTCTGTTGTTTGAAAAATTCAAAATTCAGGATCATTCTGAATACTTTATTGTGATTGGCTGGAAGGCATTTCCTGGTGTGGTGGAGCTTCTGTGGTGAACGCGGTGATTTTGAGGAACATTTTAAAGCACGAGATGAATTTGGAGAAGAAAATGAGAAATTATTGATGGCAGCTCAAACGCACTTTTTCTTCGACATGGAAATAAGTGCATTCAAACGGCACTAGTTTTTCTCTGGGTGTAATTCGGAGCAGCAGAATTCTGGATGGAACAAAGTGTGAAGTGTCTAGAATTAAATCTGTGTTCCAGAACATGTGGAGATGTTGGAGGGCAGAGGGTTACATCCCTCCCAGATACAGAAAGTCAGCATCGTCTTTAATGCACAGGAATTATTTTGCCCTAGATTTCACGGTTGTGTAGAAACGTCGGCGTTTCAGGAGCTGCAACATGGCCTCGTTTTTTTTTTTCTTCTTCTTCTCCCGCTACGTCTCATAATGGAGCTGAAGCCACCAGGCGGTTTGCTCTCCTGATGTAGGAGCTGTTAACCTTGAACAGAGACTGCAGCTATTTATTTAGTTTGCTCCGGAACTCCCCCTGGACTTGCTCGTTTTCTCCTCTTCCCTAGGGGGAATCCTTTCGATTTCCGGGACGATTGTTCCTCCGCTTGTTTCGCGCCGCGGGCGACGCATTCCACAACGTTACGTTCACGCCGTCTTTCACTAGATATGTTTAATATGGACTTGGATTGATTTTCCGGAGAAAGGAACCGGATGGTTGACCAAAAAAAACAACAACACAATATCAGATTTGGAAAAAAACAAACAAATGAACTAACTGTAATTTTTTTAAGGAAAAGAAAGAAGGACTAAACAAATCAAATGAAAGTAAGAAAATAAAACCTCAATTTAATTCAGCACAGCTTTTTTTCCACAAAGAAAGAATGCACAGCTGAAACCATAAAGATAAACAAATAAGCAAACATGAGTAATATCAGTCCAGTGTAAAGAAAGAAAGAAAGAAAGAAAGAGAGAAAAAAGAAACCAAATATAAATTCATCACATCTTTTTTTTAAGAAAGTAAGCAAGATAAATAAATACAGAAAGAAAGAAGTAAAGAAAGAAAGAAAGAAACAAACAAACAAACAAACCTCCCAAATTTATAATTCAACAAATAATCTTTGAGAACACACAAACTAGCAAAAGTCAAAATGAAGAATGTAAGAAGGAAAGAAAGAAAGAAAGAAAGAAAGAAACCACATATCAATTCATCACATCTTTTTTTTTTAAAGAAAGTAGGAAAGAAACATCCCTCGCTCCCAGATTTTAAATTCACTATATCAGGGGTCACCAACGTGGTGCCCGTGGGCACCAGGTAGCCCCCAAGGAGCACATGAGTAGCTCTCAGGCTTGCTATAAAAAGTGCACAACTCATCAGTGAGATGCGTCTATAATGTAAAATGTAGTTAATTCGTTGTTGATAGTCACTGTCAAAAATCACAAGTGTATTCACATAGATAAATGAGTATCATTAATAATAATAATAATATATAACTAAAGGTAAATTTGTTATTTCAGAGGAGTATTTCAAACTGGTAGCCCTTTATATGACTCGGTGTCCATGTAGTAGCTCTCAGTTACAAAAAGGTTGGTGATCCCTGCACTATATAATCTTTGAGAACAAGCAAACTAGCAAAAATCAAAACAAAGAAGGAAAGAAAGAAAGAAAGAAAGGAAGGAAGCAAGGAAAGATGAAAGAAAGAAACACACAAACAAACAAACAAATAAATCTCAAAATTTTTAATTTACCAGATAATATTTGAGAAAGAAAGAAAGAAACCACATATCAATTCATCACATCTTTTTTGTAAAGAAGAAAGTAGGAAAGAACATAAGTGAGAAAGAAACATCCCTCTCTCCTAGATTTTAAAATTCACTATATCATCTTTGAAAACAATACCATTTTATTTTTAAAACAACCTTATTTTAAGAAAGAAAGAAAGAAAAAGATGTCCGGGTTTAAAGCGGATCCAGGTTTAAAGACACTCGCTGCGTCTCCAGCTGCTTCCTGACATTTCTGCAGAATGTTGTGGAAAATGGAAGGAGGTCTCACTGGCCTGCACACATGCTTTTTTTTGCCCAGTGGAAAATCTTACAGTATACAATTAAGACCAACATCAAGCCCCACTCGTTTCCTGCCCACTTTTGTTTTCTCCTCCGTTTTCTTTTTGCTTTTTGCAGCCTGACGCTCTCGGTCTCTCTCATTCTGTCCTGAATCATTGATATATTTTACCCCGTTCTCTACACGTGTACAGCACTATACCAGTTAAACATTAAACGTGTTTATTTGCGGGCGGGATTAAGACTACTCTCCACTTCCATAACATCATTCTTTAGGCCTGTGTCCAGGTTTAAATGTCTCAGCAAGGTCGTTGGAGAAGATACACACAGAGGAAGCAACTGCTGTAAATATATTACGCTGTGTTCATACCAGGGTCGTTCTGTAAACTGGATTGTGTTCGGTGTTCGGGCGTCGTGTTGTTCCGAGATTTCAAAACACCAAGTTTGTCGTTCTAAACAAATGGACTGTAGTCAGACGGATATCGTAGACGTCTCCTATTAACCTTGCCGAGCTCCGCGAAGGATTTCTACACGTGGTGAATAAGGTGTCATTTTGTTGTTGTCTGTTTTTTTTATTTTTTTTTTTTACGAAGGCGCAAGAAGAGACGAACAAACAAAAATCTCATAAAAAAACCCTCAGAAATAAAGAAACAATTTAATGAATCTAATTCAATAACTTTTAAAACATAAACAACAAATGAATAAAGAAAAAGAAGCACTAAAGGAACAGAAAGAACAGAAGAAAATAATAAAACAGAAGAAATTAATTAAAAAATAGACAAAAGAATAGATAGAGGAATAAAAAGAAGAACAGCACAGTGAAATTCTTTCTTCATATATCCCAGCTTGTTTGGTAGCTGGGGTCAGAGCAAAGGGCCAGCCTTGATATAGCGCCCCCTGGAGCACAGAGGGTTAAAGGGCCTATCAGTAGTCCAGTGAGTTAACCGCAGAGATAGAAAGAAAGGAAGGAAGGATGAATGAACAACTCAGACTAGAAGATTATTCACTTGATAAAAAATGAACAAACAGCTTGAACAAGAAGAGTCGAGCAGTAAATGACTGGATTCTGTTTCCTGTCCATAACCTAGGAAGATTTAGCAACACTTTCCTTGTCAAGTCCAGCAGAAATTGAACTATTGACTCTTTGAAACGACTCGTTCTTCTGAGTCGCATTTAAGACCGGTTTCAAATAAAGGAATCACTCTTTGAGTTGATTCATTCTTTTGAATCGCATTAAAGACCAGTTACAAATAAAGGAATCACTCTTTGAGTTGATTCATTCTTTTGAATCGCATTAAAGACCAGTTACAAATAAAGGAATCACTCTTTGAGTTGATTCATTCTTTTGAATCGCATTAAAGACCAGTTACAAATAAAGGAATCACTCTTTGAGTTGATTCATTCTTTTGAATCGCATTAAAGACCAGTTACAAATAAAGGAATCACTCTTTGAGTTGATTCATTCTTTTGAATCGCATTAAAGACCAGTTACAAATAAAGGAATCACTCTTTGAGTTGATTCATTCTTTTGAATCGCATTAAAGACCAGTTACAAATAAAGGAATCACTCTTTGAGTTGGCTCGTTCTTCTGAGTCACAGTCGTATCACCCGTATCACAGTCGCTGTAGGGCACAAAGTCGGCAGCCCCAGGCCTTCTCTCTGATCCTGCATCAGTATGTGAGATTCCTAACACCCTTGGGATCAAGGAAGGACCACGAATATGTAGAAGAACAGAGGTTAATATAAGAGCGAGTAGTCGTTTGGTATTAATGCGGAAATGCGGTAGAATGCAGTTTTATGAGCAGATCTCTATTTTTTCCCTCCCGGCGTGACGTCTTTTCAGCACGAGAGCACATCATTTGCCTAAATAGCGAGTCTTGTCGACGGATGCCCTGTTTTTTCCGGCGCATTCACAGGCTCCCTCCTGCCTCCTTCGCGTTGCTTGGCATTGCAGCTGGAGGATAATTGTGCATTCGACCAAATGTCTTGAAGGGCTGTTGCGCTGCTGCGAATCCGGCTGACATCGCTCCCGGCCCACTCTGACCAAGCGTTGTGTAACTCTTCTCCCTCTCAAACTCCCCCTAGCCCCCCCCCCCCCCCCCCCCCCCAACCCCCCCCCCCCCCACCAACACCACCGCCACCACCACCACCAACACTCCCCTCACCCTCCACCCCTCCCTTTCCTTTTCATAACACAATTCATCAGCAACATAACTCTGCATGTTATTCATGCCTTCCCCTCCTACACAGGAACTGTCACCCACGCTCCTCACCCCATCTTGAGATGGCTGTGGATGCTTCCCACGCATACTTTCTCTCTCTCTCTGTCTCTCTCTCTCTCCAGCGTTCGTACACTCATACACACACACACACACACACATCTTTCAACACACAATCGCGCACATCCGAGCTCTCCTGGCCACGGTGTTAAAAATACCTCGTCTTATTTAATTGCTTCCTTTCTGCTCCATTTGAGATTTTTTTTTCTTAGTCTGCATCTTTGTGGCAGAGGAAATCTTTTCTATTCTTTTTTTCCTTTTTTTTTTTACACTCTCCTTCCATGTGCAATGTGACTAAATCTGCAGAGGTTCATAATGTACCTTCAATCAGCTGACCGTCTGAATGTGGTTTAAACCAGCTACCTGATCTGTGTCAATCTCTCTCTCTCTCTCTCTCTCTCTCTCTCTCTCTCTCTCTCTCTCTCTCTCCTCTCCCCTCTCCCTCCTCTCTCTCTCCTCCTCTCCCTCTCCTTGCCGGTTTTGTGCTCTCTGTTCGAATGAAGAGTCAGCAGGATGCTCGGCTCCAGGTGGCTGACTTATACACATTTAGGGTGATGGATCCTACAAATCCTGCTAACACAATAAAAAAAAGACGAGGAGAAAAAAAAGTGCTGAGCAAAGCAAGAAAAAAAAACATGGGTCTTTTTGTAAGGGAAATGTGTATCATGAGGATAACGGTTTGGTCTTCGAGATGCTGCCAAGGAACATTCAGAGGAACGTGCTCGCTAGCGTTTGTGAAGGATCGGAAGGCGGCTTTAGGACTTTTAGGTGCAGGAAGTACGGTTGGGTGTGTTCTCAGTTTTGACTTGGAGGTAAATTGGGTAGAAACTGGGAAATTTAGGGAAATTGTGGATACAAACAGTAGTAGGGAAATAATTGAACTTGTATAAAAAGACAATATTTCAGAAGATGCAGGATGCAATCTGGAATTAAAAAAAGAAAAGAAAGAAGTCATACATTTTCATAAAGCGTTTACATTTTCCCGTGCAAATGTTGATTTGTAAAAGCGTTAGAAATTCACCGGATTGTGCAAGCCTAACGAGTGAGGCAGACTGAGCAATTTAACCGAGGGTTAAGGGCCTTGCTCAAGGGCCCATTTGTGGCTGGGACTTAAACCTGTGACCTTTGTTTCAGAGCCCTATGCCTTAACCACCTAATCACATGATTAAATAAATGGCTGGGAAAAGTCATGTGTCCCAATACGTTTGGCCAAAAGTGTACACATTATATCTTTAAATCTAGGGTTTTTTTTTGGTGTATTGTTTTGGTCGTAAGTTTGGGTGTCAGTCTTGCTTATATATATTTACATACGTCTCGCTTCTGCGATTTCCTGTTTCGCTGCTACAAATTCTCACATTTGTGTATCGATTTCTGTAGTGCATACACACACCCTAATTGTTTGTGTGTGTGTGTGTGTGCGCAGAAATTGACTTTATGGTGTAGCAGTACTCTCGTGATAGCGTGAAAGAAAGAATAAAACAACTGAATGACTGCATTTAAGTATTCTGGGCAGTAAGTATGAGCGCTTTGCGCTAACGTGAGCACGTTGCTAAAACAAAGTTTATACCACCATAACAAGAAACCCTGCAGATTGTGACTTGTGATTCTTTGGTCTGTGAGCGAATATTTTCCTGTGTCAAGAGCGGAAGAAACCGAAAACAAAACACACAATAAAAAGTTCAAGTTTCAGGTACTATAAAAACCACTGGCTTTTTCTGGCGGCCTATTTTTAGCTCTCGCTCCAGCCCCCAGACAGCGGTGTCGCATAGTTTCCTCACGATTTCACAGGCAGCTCTGAGAAATGGGGGGGGGGGGTGGGGGGGTGGGCCTGAACATGTCAAGCATCATGCTATACCACAAACAAGCCGGTGAGTGTACACTCGGAAGACGCATCGTTACTCACGTGTGTAATACGGCAAATGCGTGTTTTATTTCTACACGGGCTAGGTGAAAAGAAAAAGAAACATAGCACATGAACACAGCGTTGTTTCTTCATGGTTTGGGCTGCAGACGCCCACGCGCATCTGACATTAACGTCACTTGTGTTCCATGGACTATTTTTAGACACTGGTGTCTTTTTAGAAACCGAGTGGGCACGCTTGGTAATGGCGAATTGAGAAACAGGGTTTCTTTTTATTGACGCAAATTTTTTACTCTCTCATTACAGTAATGAGCTCCTCTATATATGTGTGCATATATAGGATATTTTTTAGACATATTGTATATATTCTGTTCCGTAATTCTCTTTTTCTACCATTTTTTTTATAGATACCCAAGGAATACTTGAAGAGAACACCGGAGACTTGTATGGGACTATAAATATTTCACGAATAAACCCACGCCAAAAGAATAATTGATGGAAATAGTTTTGGCTCCTGGTTATAAAAAGGCATTTTTGTAAATCTGGATCAATTCCGAAAATGGAAATGGAGGACTTTTGGTTTATGTGTTGTTGTTGTTGTTAGTAAGTCACCTGGCATGACTGTATATCTGAACGCCATTTACTGAAGATCATCTTGAGAAACCCGACTGAAAAAACGGAATAATGGAGCCACATGGAACAGCTGCTGGACAGAAGTGCAGCAAGGAACCTCGCGAGAAAAACTCTTTACAAAGGAAGTGGGTGTCTGAGCCTTGTGCCGGTACAAAAGGGAGCACTTATGGGGAAAGTTTACAAAGTGGGACTGTTATTGCAGCTTCTGGAAAGATGCTGTTAAGTGCAGAGTCTCAGTCGACTGCCGAAAGTCCATTTTTTCCCAGGTTGTATACCTCCCAGTTGCAGCACCCTTACCCACAGCAACCGTTGCAGAAGTCTTTTCTCACTGGTTCTAAATCGCAACCAGGTATGGAGCCCCATGCTTGGCCTTTCCCGGGCAAATTGCAGTCTCTGCCGCAAGACGATATGTTTTCCGTGCACTCACGTTCTCACGGCGCTTTTCCCCGCCAGAAGTCACCGAGTTTACCTAGCGCTTTTTGCCAGTATTCGCAATCAAGCTCGGAGCAAAAAGATGAAGGCCATAAGAAGGAACAGAAGCCCAAGAAGCCAGGGAAGTACATATGCCAGTACTGCGGACGCGCATGTGCTAAGCCCAGCGTGCTTAAAAAGCACATACGGTCGCATACAGGGGAACGACCTTATCCATGTGAACCTTGTGGCTTTTCATTCAAAACCAAGAGCAATTTGTATAAGCACAGAAAATCTCACGCCCACGCTATTAAAGCAGGACTTGTACCCTTCTCGGAGCTGGCGACCCGCACAGATATCGATCAGGCCTCTTCGGTTGGTGAGACAGAGGTACAGTCAGATGGAGATCAAAGCACTGACACTGATGAAGAAACTGCAGAAGGGGCCATGTACCCAGAAAAAAGTAGCTCCATACCACAAATATCTTTCGACTCGGACAAAAGCACTTTAGATAAAGGGGGTGAACCAGCATACGCAGACTCTGCAGAAGAGATGGCCATGGCATCTATGAAAGTACCTATCTTAATTGTTCCTAAACAGGGGCTCTCGTCAACAGCCATAGAGTGTACCCCGTTCACAGATATGAGGCGCACCAGTATAAGAGGACTGGTCCAAGGAGACGAGTCACATACTGTCAAACAGAGACTTGCATTAAGACTCACCGATAAAAAAGGCCAGGACTCGGAGCAGTCTTTAAATCTGTTAAGTCCACATAGTAAAGGTAGCACAGATTCCGGCTATTTCTCTCGCTCGGAGAGCGCCGAACAGCAGATTAGTCCGCCTAACACCAACGCAAAGACATATGAAGAGATTATGTTTGGAAGATCTTGGTACTACAGGCCCATTTCCAGATCTAGGCACCCCGTTACAATCGGAATGACAGCTAGTCCTGATACGCAAAACAAGTCTGCCCTGATTGAAATGGACATGGGAAAGATATCAGAGGATCACATATTTTTTCGAGGAAATTTTGCTGACTCACAAATGGTCGCAGCATGTGACCCAAAGCAGTATCCTCAAGGTTCTCTCCTGGAAGCTCCTTCTGAAACCGGCCCGCTTTTAAGAAGCAACTCCATGCCGACACCATCCCCAAGCAATCTTAACGTGCCGTCTGCTTTGAGAGGGAGTCACTCCTTTGATGAAATGATGTCCCCGGATGATGTATTCTATCCAGGGCCAGGTGGCCTAAGGAGACTCAGGAGACAGGCTGCGTTTGAGCATGGGGAGTCCGAGAACTATGGCAAGATAGGAGGTCCATTCTCAACACTCAAGATGGGCGAGCGAGAACACTTGATGTCAGAGTTCAAAGGCTCGGGATCAGAACTCGCCTGTCCTGAAATGCGTTTATTGTACGGCGGCTCTGCTGCGAAGATGCCAGAGATGACCACAAGAAAGCGACGCAAAGAAAAGAGTGTTGGCGATGAGGAGGATTGCCCCGGGCAGTATGATGACATAAAAAACACCTCTCTCGAAACATCTGGGGACTATGATCTAAAACAAGGAAGCCAGGAAACATCAATAGCTGTCCACACAGGTCGAGGGTCTATTTATAGCAATTACAATTCTTCAGAAAGTTTTGATAAAGTTATCTGTCCAGAGGATGTTGTCCTGGTTCAAGAAACGGACCGAAAGGCTGCAGTCAATGTAATATCTGTTATTCAGCATACCAACTTGCTTAGCAGGCCAAACTCATTTGAAAAGTCTGATTCGATTGAGCATCAAGCTTATCAGCCTGATAAGCCCGTGGGCCAACTCTCTGAGCAGTCTGACACTGAGAACATTGATGACGTAAATAGTCCTGAATCTATTCTGAGGTCTGAGAGCGTGGAGCATCATCAGCAAAGTGACAGTGAATTAGCATCCATTTCACCTAGTCAGCAATACCACATGCCCCACAAACTTGTACGCCAACCGAACATTCAGGTACCTGAAATTCGAGTCACCGAAGAGCCAGACAAACCAGAAAAAGAACCAGAGGTGCCAGCTAAAGAACCAGAGAAGCATGTGGAGGAATTCCAGTGGCCACAGAGGAGTGAGACTCTGTCCCAACTCCCAGCAGAGAAATTGCCCCCGAAGAAAAAGCGTCTCCGTCTTGCAGACATAGAGCACTCGTCTGGGGAGTCGAGCTTTGAGTCAACATGTACCAGTCTGTCAAGGAGCCCAAGTCAAGAAAGCAACCTGTCCCACAGCTCAAGCTTCTCAATGTCCTTTGATCGAGAGGAAAGCATGAAATCAGTCTCGCCAACAAAGCAAGATGAGTTTAATAAGCAGTCGGAATTTCTCACCGTACCAGGGAGTGGTCATTCTCTGTCAATACCAGGCCATCACAAGGAGATGCGTCGCTCCTCATCAGAACAGTCCCCTTGTGGCTTACCTACTGAGGTATCAGAGACTCGTAGCAAATCTTTTGACTACGGAAGCCTTTCGCCCAATTCAAGACAAGGAGAAATATACTCCAGCGCATCGTCCATGAAGGAACGCAGACGTGGATATCTGGTTAGACAGGCATCTCTGAGTGTCTATCCTGAAGTTGTACCTCAAGAGCAATGCTCAGAGTTAAACATCAAACAAGAGCTTTCTGATCCCCATTCTTTGCCTTCTTCTTGGCAAGGCCCTTCAAATCTAACTGCTTTGCCCCACCTTGCAGCTGGAAGTGATCTGTCAAGACAAAAAAGAGGATCGCATCACTTGCTCCAGCAGAGCATCAGTGAAGACAGCCAATCAGATGACCTGCAAAAGTCGCCGCGCCTGCCAGGGCAACTCTCTACAGACAGCGAGGCTTCAGTGCATGAACACATGAGCCAGGATGTAACTCAACACTCCTCGCTTCCGAGTAGCCTGGTATCATCACCATTTTTTCAGACGGTGGTCTGGTACACTGACCCGACACGACCTAGGCAGCACCAGGGCATCCATCAGCCACAGAAATTACATAGCCGACCACCAACTCTACAGCCGAATCTCCAGAAATCTCACCAACCCCTACATCAGATACAGGTGCCCAGTGAATCAAGTACTGAGGGGTCAAGTCAGACCTATCCTTATGTCTCGAGAGCTTCTCCTCAAATGCCAAAAGTCCTCAGTACAAACATACAGAAAATTCCACCAGCTTTTGCCACTCAAAATTCTGGTTCGCCGTCCTCCTTTTCTGGAACGCTAGTCCCTGTTAGAATCCAAACCAACGTGCCATCGTACAGTAGTGTTATGTACACAAGTGTTTCACAAATTCTTGCTACTCATGCACAGAGTACGACTCCGCTTCGATTAATAAGCCCCGACAATAGGTCAAATAGTTCACTAATGGGCATCTCATCAAGACACCCAGTTGGGTTCAGTTTAACAAAAATATTAGATCATCCAGAAGGATCATTGCAATATCCACATTGGAAAGTTCCTGAACCATTACCCGGAAGACTCAATACTGGGATACCTTTGTCATTGACATCAGGAACTATTTCAACTACGGATGCATCATCTAGTATTGGAGGGAGTAAGCGGATGCTGTCCCCAGCCAGCAGTCTTGAACTTTTTATGGGGACGAAGCAACAGAAACGAATTAAGGAGGAGAAGATGTATGGGCAAATAGTGAAAGAGCTAAGTGCAGTCGAGCTAAGTAATTCACGTGCACCAAATGAGGCGGACACCTTATCACAGCCTGACGGTTTAAAGAGAGCCGACTCGGCAGATGATCTGGAAAGGATGTCCTCATCTCCGCCAGCAAACTACCTATCGTCCTCGACATCTGATGTACCTCCCAAGGAAAGCTTCACTCCACCTCTACAGATTGTGATGAACACTTCTAATAGATCAGAGTCACCGGAGGAGCTTGATGTGGACAAATCCAGTCCGGAGGCCACCTCACGATCTGAATCCATGATCTCTTCAGGCGACACTCAAGACGAACTGAAGCAGACCAAAATCCCGGTGAACATGTTGGTGCAACTTGCCAATCAGGCCGGTGCTGTATGTGGGAGCACTCTCCTGCTGACTGACTTAGCAGATGTCGATCAGTTCTTTCAGTTCCCAAGTCTACGCACGACTACAAGCGCTAGCTGGTGCTACCTGAATTACACCAAGCCAAACTACTCTCAGACAACTCCCTTAACCTCTGTTTACGGCTCTTGGTGCGTCAGCTCCTATAATCCAAACCCACTCAGCCTCAGCACCAAGGCAACGCTGGCATTACTTTGTTCCAAACAGAGGAGGAACACGGAAACCTATACAATGGCCGCAATGTATCAGCCAGGGACTGGAAAACTTGTCTCATCCCTGCTGTGGAAGCAGAAGTTTGAGCAGGTAATGAATTTCCAAGGTCCCATCAAACTCAAAACAACCTGTGAAATTGAATTTACTTAATGCTTACTACTTCTTTCATATGTTTAGAATTTTATACTTAAATAATTAAATTGAATTTACTTAATGCTTACTACTTCTTTCATATGTTTAGAATTTAAATATACTTAAATATATTTAAATATATTTATATATATATATATATATATATATATATATATATATATATATATATATATATATATATAAAATCTATTTAATTAATCATTTTATAGATGAAACCAGAGCTCATGAAGTTGGATATCAGCAAATTGGGGAAGAAAATCAAAGGTGTAATCTCAAGGGACAGAGTGAAAGAGGATCATGGTGAGAAGGAAGCTTCGTCAAAGCAGGCTGAACCCACGCGCATTAAAATCTTCGAAGGAGGGTAAGTTCAGATTCGGCGCCCCCTTTTAAAAGTCTAACAAAAAAATGTGGTTGTGACAGAAAGTTTTGCAAATTGTGTTTCTATTAACAACTTAAAAATTGTAAGATATTTACAAAATAATTAGCTGCAAATTGAATTACAAGAATTGATTACCACAGGGAAGTGGTAGATTGTACGTAGTGGTACAACGTTGGACCTCTGATTGCAAGGTCATGAGTTTGGATCTGCTAAGCAGCCACCGTTTGGGCCCTTGATCAAGAGGGCCCTTAACCCTCAAATGCTCAGTTGCCGATACCGTAAATGCAAATGTTCAGCTTCTATAATGTTCGCTTGCACATAAAACAATCAGTATCCGTATCTTGAATCCAGGTACAAATCCAACGAGGACTACGTTTACGTGCGGGGCCGAGGTCGAGGAAAATACATCTGTGAGGAGTGTGGTATCCGGTGTAAAAAGCCCAGCATGCTGAAGAAACACATTCGCACTCACACAGACGTTAGGCCATACGTCTGCAAGTTTTGCAACTTTGCCTTTAAAACGAAAGGTGGGTTCATTTCGAGAACGTTGTTGTCTACATTAATTGAAAGACAATGGCAAAGCATTTCATTTGAAGTATGGCCTGGTTGCCATGTTTAAATTTTTTTCACCTTTCAGGAAACCTAACAAAGCACATGAAGTCGAAAGCCCACATGAAGAAATGCTTGGAGCTTGGGGTGTCTGTGACTTGCATAGAGGACGTGGAGGGAGTTGGTATGAAAGAATCTTTTGTTTTGATCAAAGCCAATATTGTGATGTAGTTTTGTGGGTGAGCTTTGTACCGTATGGAATGGTGTTAGTTTAATTAAAACGAGGAAACTTTTTTTTCTGATTTACAGATACTGCCGAGGAGATCCAAAGAGATACTGGAAAGATGGGCATGTTAGAAATCATGGCGGAACACCAGTTTTCGGATGCCGATGATTCAGATGGTGCAGAGGAAGATGGCGATGAGGTGGATGAGGATGAGGATGAAGATGACGACTATGACGGTGATTCAACACCAAAGACACCCTCTCGAAGCACAAGCCCACAACCCTATGTCATCCCTTCACATTCTGTTACGGCTATCGCTGCATCGCACGAGACTGGTCCTGATCCATTAAGCTCAGCCCCTAAGCAGCCACTGTTTGGATATTATTCTAGCTTGCCCAGTATTCAAATCACTCAACTTATGGTGCCTAGTGAGAAGGCAAGAGAGAGCCAAATGGCAGAGTACCAGAAACTGCTGCAGGGAGCTTTAGGTGAAGAACCAAAGAACAGATTAGAGATGCCTAGCTCCATGGAGGAAAGTCCGTGCTTGTCTCCAGAGCACAGCTCGTCTTCGTTTGAATTCTCTCCTTCTCGCCTGTCCTCGCCTAGCTGTGACTCCTCACCTCTTCGAGAGTCCTCACCCAATTGTAGGTACTTGTCCCCGAAACGGGACCTCTCCCCACGGGGTCGTTTGTCACCAAGAAGAGAGGCATCCCCCCTTAGACCCCTGTCCCCTAGAAGAGATATCTACAGAAAGGATCTATCTCCGAGGAGAGACTTGTCCCCCAGGGGCCTCCTTTTACCTATCTCTCACGCAGGAGATCCTGCCGGGAGACGCGAGCTGTCTCCAAGAGGCAGGTACAAGGGGGTGCTCAGACCGTTATCGCCAAGGAGGGCACCTCACGCCCACAGTGGACCTTGGACAATCAACCAGCATCCACACAGAGAGGTGGCTTCAGGTGCCCAGAAGAACAGGAGCCACTTGGAAATAAATATGGTAAGAGACTATTGGATTACTCATGATGTTCTGTTATTGTCGTATGTAACTTGTTTACTTCTTTTGATTATGATCATTCTAAAATACAATGTATCATTTAGTCCAGTGTTCAGATTTATGACTGAAAAAAGGACTGCCAAGACTTTCATTGTCAAGTCCAAGGAATAGCTGTGATTAGCTCCAAAAAGGAGTATAAGACTTAATATTAAGACCTAAAGTCAGCATGGTTGGGTCTCTGTGTAGAACATACCCAGTGGTATTAAACAGCTCCCTGGTCTTCATCTTAATTTATCCTATTTTGAACAGCAGGCTTCTCAAACCAAGAGGGTATAGGGTAGGTGGAGTCTTAGTGATTAAAGGCCAGAAGGTCAAAACTTAATATCACCAAGCTGGGGCACCTGAGAAAGGCCGTTAAGGCCTCTGTTCTCTAGTGGAATTGTAACATGGCTGCCCCTGGAGGTGGTATGAGTAAAAATCCCCGCCAGACTAAGCTACGCTTGGGCTCTGAGCAAGGCTCCTGACGCTTCAGCTTCTCAGTTTTAAAGGTCACTTTGTAAAAGGGCTTCTTCCAATGACCCCGCGTTCTGACCCCGGCTTCCTACATTAGTGGGGTATGTGAGGAAATAATTTCCTTAAACAGTAGAAAACAGTAGTCAGACTGACTAGCACACCGATTCAAGCTAATTACCCGTCTCCATTTTTGTAGAATCCGAGGAAGACTTGCTATCCCCAAGGTGATAAACACAGTACAGACGCTCTCTCGTCACACCAAGGTCTATTTAGCCATCTCCCACTCCACTCCCAGCAACAGGTTCGCACTTTATTCCCTATGATTCCGATTGGCGGAATCCAAATAGTGCCAGGCCTGGCCCACCCGGCTCGCCTTCCTCTCAAGACCAGTGCATCGGAAGAGTCCGGAGAGGCGCCTCTGCACTTCTCCGAAGGTTCTGAATCGAACGCTCGAGGTTCTGAGGATTCGCCTCCAGTGCAAGACGCAAGTTCGGCTCCATCACCTTCCTCTCAGAGGTCCAGAGATGACACAAAATGCCCGGGCATCCGAGAGAGCAAGCAAGAAGAAGGAATCATGACGTGCACAAAGGCCATCGCTTCTTTGCGCATCGCCTCGGAGGAACCCTCAGCAAAGATGGCTGGTTCCATCGAGCAGATCCAACAGCACACAGCGCCGTGTTCTCCGAGCGTACAGCAAGGGATTCAGAAGTTAATTAGCCCAGATTTCAGGTCCTCCAGCACAGAAACTGGGGCGTCGAAGGCTCCTGAAGGAGGAAACAGTCCCCCTTTTTACATTACCGAGGCTACAGAGAGGGTGTCTGGCCAACTTGGCCAAGATTTCAAGAATCTGTCCAGTGCAACAAATGACTGACAACAGCTGGAGGATCGTACATTACACTCATCCCGTATGTTTACACATACACAGTCGCACTCGAAAACTAGAGTGTACATGTACAGCCTAGCATGCCTTTTATAACCCGGTTTGCCGTTTTAACTATGGTTACTTTTCTTATTTAAAACAAAAAAAAGAGAAATGTTCGAGAATAACCTATATGTTAACTTATACCTGTATATGAGCCTGACCAAAATTACTTATGAACTGTCTGGTACTCTAAGAAAATGTACAGATCTGTGTGCCTTTGTTTTTGTTTTTTTTCCAATTATGCTTATATTCTTATGAGCATATAAAATATGGACATGTAAATATATCAGACTTTTATGTATCAGCTTTGTATTAAATGCAGGTTGCTGTCTCTTTTTTTTTTTTGTTTTGTTTTTGGATAATCTCGCCCCCTTAAGCCCTCGAGTCGAAATGATGTGAAGTATCAATATATGTACGGTTGCACTAAAAAAAAAACATATTTTTATATGAGTGAAATGAAATGGCTTTTTTGTGTATAGCATCAATTCTATAATAATATTTATTGTAACTTGTTTCATAAATTGTAAAAAAAAAAAATTACAAAAAAATTTTCTTAATGTCGTGGATGCCTTTGCTAAGCATGGATTTTACTATTGCATAATAATAATAATAATAAGAACAAAGTATGTATACTGTAGAAAAAAAAAAAGCTTTTTATTAGAAATGTTCATATCCTTCAAGCCAAACTTTCTTGGGTTTTTTCTCTGAGGTCTTGAGGTTTTTTTTTTTCTTTTTTACATCGCTAACCCACCTGATACAGTACGGTGGATGGTATCTTTGAAGACTCCCCCCTCTCCCTTTTTTTCCTCCTGAAAGCGAAATAATACGCTCCACACTAGTTGCTGCTCTTTTACGTCAAACTGTCAAGCATTAAGCAAATAATGGCTTGCTTTTGGAAATACATTCGGAAAAAGGTTGTCAATCATGTTGCTTGAAGTATTGTTTTTATTGATGTTTTTTAACATTCCAACGGATGTGTGTGTGTGTGTGTGTGTGTGTGTGTGTGTGTGTGTGTATATATATATGTATATATATATATATATATATATATATATATATATATATATATATATATATATATATATCTATATATATATATATATATATATACACACACACACACACACACACACACACACACACACACACACACACACACATATATATATATATATATAAAATATTAGTGCCCATATTTCTGTATTCTCATATATTCATATACATACATTGAAGGGGTAGGGGTTATTATGGGCCATAGCAGTCTCCATGGGTTAGTCCTCTTTTTTTTTTTTTTTTTTTTTTACAATTAAGTTATAAGTTGGTAAACTCCAATAATAACTCTCGTAAAATGCACTTTATATTTCTTACATTTTTCTGAAAGATAATCCTGTTCTAGTATACATTTTGTGTGTATATATATTGTGATATGTATATATATATATATATATATATATATATATATATATATATATATATATATATATATATAAAACTATTGCTATATAAATCTTTTTTTTTTGGAAGTGGGATTCAGGAAAAAGAAAAAAATGAAAAAATAAAGTCTCTGATTAAAATGATTTAACTGGAGCATGGAGCCAGGACACTCCCATGTTATGTAAAATCTGTAATTTTTATTTTTATTTTTTTTGTAATGTGTGTATTTGATCCATGTTATTTACTCATTTTTTGTCAAATAGTACCTGGTTCATTGTTAAGTGTATTAATATGTTTAAAAATCCAAGGTATCAAAAAGCATAAATCATTGTAATGAAAGAGAATGACGTACATAACTGGGTAAACTTTGTGATGTCAGTGAAAAAAAAAAAAAAACATTATCATACACAATTTTTTTTTTGAAAATAAATGATAAAAAAAAATAATGATGATTAAAAAAATAATAATTCTGGATCGTGGTTTCAAATAAATGCAACTGTGAAAAACGGTGTATTGGATGCTACCTTTTAGAAATCAATTCGATCTTAAGTAGTTTTGATATAAATGAGTTTTGGTATAAATT